>CM039478.1:24914768-25132514 GCA_022433065.1 Begonia loranthoides
TTATTTTTTTTTCCCTCTCTAAAAAATCCCTCTTCCTCATTCCAACAGCTACGACGGAGATGAACAGGGCGGGAAAAGCTGTGGTGAGAAGACACAGCGCCAGGTAGCGTTGCAAGTCATTTCTTCTCCTCCGGGTTTGGGATTTTTTCTATTCGTTATCCGATTGTCTACCATTCGGCTCATTCCGCACGTACCAGGCACTGTCGTACATGTAAAGTTATTTTCTTTTAATAAATAAATATTTTTTGTTTAGTCTTAAATTTTACTTTGACTTAGAATTATTTAATGGTTGGGTTACCGCTCCACTAATTATTGTAAGTAGTCGAGTCTGACTTGATTGAATGAAGTGGGTCGAGTCGAGCTCAACTCTTAGGCTCACAAGCCCACTTGGACTGAATCAAATGAGAGGGCTCACTCTCCTTCTCTAATCCGATGCAAGATTTTTCACCTATCCCCTCTCTCCTCTTATTTCCTTAGTACCCCTCTCCCCCTTCTCTCTCTCGAACCCCATGCCCCCTCAACTCCGCACTCCCTACCTAGCACCTTTGGTTTTCTCCATACAATGAATTCATTGCCTAATGTCGACGGCAAATGCGAAAATTTGACCATGCCAGTGCAGAATCGCCCTTTTTGTAGGCTACAATTGGATTTGGTAGACTTCCGTCCCCCTAAGATTTCACGATCATCGAAATTTCTAAAGGAAGAGTAGTACATTGTGTCTTTTCCATCTAGAGAGACAAGTGTAATGGATAAAGGATATCTTAACTAGCTTCCCATAGCCAACTAATATATAATCAACTTAACGGGAAAAGATTATCCCTTTTTGCATTCCTAAGATAACATTTTCTCTATCTTCTTTCCTTTCCCTTATGTCCTACCTTGATCATATCACTAGTCGCACATTCCTTGGAATTTGCGGAAGAAATAGAAGATTATAGTTAGCATGAGGTTATTTATTTTGACTTCTATTGTTACATATAATTTAATAATTATATGGTAGGTTCATATATTTAATAAAAATTATGTAACATCCCGTAATTTTTTACCATATAAAAATTTTCTTTCTTTTAAAACACTCGTGAGAGAAAACCAAAGTAACAAACAGCGGAAGTCTTAACCATATAAAACATTACAAACCAATAGTTTAAAAACTATTAAATAAACACAGGTAAAACATTAACTTAAAACAGTTTGAAGTCATTAAACACTTGAAAACTTTTAAAACATTTAAATACGTTTATTCCATTTCTATGAGCCATAAACCCCAAGGTTAATGTCGCAAACAGCACAAACGCCCAACCCGACAATACTCCATCAGCTACGTCCTTTATCAGCTTTATTCAATCATCGACACCTTACTTACATCACAAGACCTAACTATGAGCTTAAAACTTAGTAAGCGGTATAAACGTAAAACATAAAATACACATACAACTTTTAAAGTCTGTACTAAGTTTTCTGTTTTGCTTATCTGTTACTGTTCCTGTCTTTTACTATTATTTATTCTGTTTTTGCGCTTGGCCTTGTGCCCTACACCCAAGTAAAGTGTGTGTAAGTTGTTTCGTGGTTTGATTTCTGTAATGTTTATAGTTATCCTTGGTTTTATTGAATGATATAACTCTCATGTTTTCCATTAGTTGCTGAAAGTGCTTGTTAAGCTTGAATGAATCAAAGAAATGATAGTTGAAATGAATGAGAAATGAGAACAGGTCCTAGACAGAATTCTAGTGACATTAAAGAGAAAGAAGAAGTTAAGATGTTAGAAAAGACTATGTTTCTTTACAGATTTCTAGTGAAGTTAAATAAATGACCAAAAAGTTACTGATTTCTATAGTGTGACATTAAGCATACAGTCTATTCTAAATGTTATCCCTTTGCTTGCCGTAAGTATACTTAGAAGTTTTGTTCTTTTCAGTTATGGAAAAGTATATGCAAACATGATTAGTTCTAGTTTACTGCTGTTTTCTATTAAGGTATTAAGAAGTATATAGAAGCATGTTTTATGTTATTTATCATTGTTTTACTTACTGTCTATAGCATGATAATTGTTTCTTGTTGTACTCGATTTAGAAGCATGCTAGGGGTCATGGATTCGCTGTTAGTCAGTTGTTAAAAAGCATTGTGTAGTTTGATTTGATAATTGGTCCTAATCTGATATAGTTTATGTGTTGTATGTTGTCTATTAAAAGAGCATATTAGTAGATAGTTTCTGTTGATTAAATTGAGATGAGAGCAAGAATGAAATGTGAACTAGATGATGTGAATGGTTAACTAAACAAACGAAGGAAAATGTTTAATTAACTAAACAAACGACGGAAAAAGGTTTAAGGAGTTAAGATGCATGAACATTGCAAGTTGTTTCAGATTCCATTGTTTTCTTTAAATGAGGATTTTGAATTAGCTAATGATAAATAACTTGACTCGTAAATATTACTTCTTGTCTAGCTTTCGTGTGTATAGATTCATTTATTAATAGATTTTATTGCCTTATTGTATTCGCTCGCTGTTACAACTCAGTAGACATATGTTTTCGATTGTGCAAGTTCATTTAAATATGTTTACTTCAATGCATTTCAGTTTCCGTTAATGCACGTTATAATATATATGTTTCATGTTAATAGAAACCAAGTAGGGGGTAATCTTCGGAATGGTACCCACATGCGTGAGTGAGGAAAAAGAAAAGAACCCTAAAGGCGGGTATATGCCAAAAAACGAATGAACCCTAAAGGCGGGTATATGCCGGAAAAAGAAAGAACCCTAAAGGCGAGTATATGCTGGAAAATGAATGAACCCTAAAGGCGGGTATATGCCGGGAAAAGAAAAAACCCTAAAGGTGGGTATATGCCAGAAATAGGGAGTTGGAGTAGATGGGTAGTCCGGATCTAGCCTAGCTGCTAGGTTACACCCTTACCAAGTCGAGAAAGGGACTAGTATGCACACAGGAGGTTAGAATCCGAACAGCTATGTCATCTCAAAGGAAAACCTCCAATCTCCAGCTCGATGTACGAGTTAAGAATGAACGAAGAAAACGAACGTAATGAAAGAAGTTGGTTTGGGTGGCCCCTATTCCAAGAAAAGCTAAAGAGAGAAATGCATAAATTGTTTTCCCTCATCTCCTTACTGAGCGTAAGCTCACGTCCTTACTTGTGGTGTAGATACAATGATGAACAAATAGTAAACGGATAAGAAGTAAATGAGAAACGCATAACGAGGCAGAGATGGATGATTTCGCACGCACAAGATTCGGGCTGGCAAGGCAAAGATAAAGGAAAGTAAACAATGATGAACCAACGAAACTAAGAAAAGCAAAAGGTTATGAATTAAAAATTTAATTTTCAAGTTTTATTTGATAGACGTAATGGTTGAATGTTTCAGTAATTCTTTTGAAAGATTTCTTACGTTTCCACTATGATTTATAAAGGACTATTTATAACGTTTCTGCAAGAATTTAAATAGATGATTTTAACGCTTCCGCATATGTATTAATTTCACAACGAGTTTTAAGAAAGAGTTAGTAGCGATTCGGCTTTCCGCACTCTGATTTATGTCAAAAAGAAAATTCAAATTTTTACACATTTTAATGATTTACGAAAATTTGGGTCATTACAATAAACCCAGCAAACCTTCTCTGCTATGTAACTTCTCATCACAAAAACCCACAATATTTTTCTTCTCTTAATCCCTTCACTTCATGTCTTTGATTCTCTGAGATTTTCTTCCAAAGAAACACTAAAGCATTTCATTTAGAATCCCATGAACTCACTATATTGTCCATCATTTTCTTGTTCAACTCACCGCAAGCAACAACATCATATACTGCTATTCTATCTCTCTCTCTCTCTCTCTCTAAATTTCTACAGAGCAATCCCCTTCGTTTTCATTCTCTCCAACTCTCATTCCTTCACTCCAAATTTATAGGCTTCATAATAACGTCCCTTTAGTGTCCTTCTGAAGGTGAAGAGGTGATAAAAGTAACACTTCATTCATCAGCGAAGTGTCAAACGCCGAAGCTCTTCTCTTCCCTGGCGTCGGTTATTAGCTCCATTTATAGGCAATATTCTATGTCTCTTCATGTTCATAAGGCCAAGCATTGGCATCCTTTAATGTTCATATGCGTTTAACATCGATCTGTTTCATCTTCAGACATGTATAATGCAGACCAAAAGCTTCCAGCGACGTTTTTCAGCTTCCAAGTGACATTTAATTTTGCGGTTGATTGATTCCAAACCATGATAGACCGTCATGCTCATTTGATTAGTCACAAACCCACTTTTTAACACACCGGTCGACCGGTGTTCATAAGAGACCAACCGCCATTCATTTTTGACCACCAGCCACTCAAAAATCAGTAAATGTGTACATATATTCATATATATTTATACTCCCATTAATTTATATATATATATATATATATATATATATATATATATAATCTTATAACCTCATTATTAACTACTAATATTACTTCTCTTAATTCTAACTATCATCTACTAACTCTCCAATTTATTCATGTGTTACATAAACAAACCTCATATCCAAAACTAGTACTAGATTCAATATACTCTTAATTGCAATTTCTAATATCTTCCATTAGATTTCATCTTCTCCAAACCAATACGCACTAATTCCATAAATATCTATTTGGACATCATCTAAACCAAATTATACTGTATATTTCACTATTCTTCCTTTACCTGCCCAAGTCAAATTCCAATAACTGATAAAAACCTTATTATTCTCAAGCTCTTATTCATACAATATCCAAATAACATCCAAATATATTTTCTCTTGCTAATTCCACTACAAATTGATCTAATTCACATTGTCCTCTCTAACTCTAAATACCATCACAAAATTCTCCATAACCTTAATCATTTTCCTAAACCAAATATGGACATAATTCAGGCATCGTAATTCACTTCATCCAAACATGTTTCATTTGACCAACATCCTAAATTGTCCAATTTAACTCCTAACATCCCAAAATCATCACATAAGTCTTGTGCTTAGCTCAATGAAAATTTGGGATATTACAGTGGTCATCTCGTGGCACACACTTAGGTGACCAACTCAAGAACCCACATCTCTAACCACCTATTTGTGTTTATTCATATATACTTTAGGATTCCAAGTCTTAACGTTGTTGTGCTGATACAATCCTATCTAACATGTTCCTCGATCGTATCCTCAAAACATGATTCATTCATAACTAAGGAACTAATCCTAAATCTAATAAACATACAATTCAAACAATCAAGCAAACAAACAAACCCTAATTCTCATGATGTAGGCCTTTTCGAATAAAACACATGCAGTACCACTTACCTAGAGTCCTTAGCTTTAACGAGTTTAGCACTTAAAGTTGTACTTTTTCCAAAAACTTGAAGCACTCACGCAAACAGTGAAGCCAAAGAACAAAACTCTTTCCTTTCACCAAAACCCTCTCGGCTCACTAGAATTCTTCCCTCACAAAAACCAAAACTCCAGAGGCACCAGCCACTTTCTTCTAAAAATTTCTCCAATATAACTCATAATTCCTCAGAATTTCCTAGAACTCCAGAGACTTCAAACCTCAGCCTCACAATCTCAAAATTTTAATGCTTCAACTTTATAGTTTCACTTCTTCCTCAAACAGTAATACCCCGATAATTTTCCCTATTATATAATGTAATGAATTTTCTGAAAATAAATATATTATATTGTTGGACGATATTTTGTTGGATTAATACCGTGTAAACGTATGAGAAATTGTTGGGTGAGATTACGATACGAAATGTTAATGGAAATTGTACAAATCAGGTTTTCAGTTGCACTGCGGTCGACAGCGCGGTTGTGGTTCGCGTACGAAATGTATTACGGGTCACACATGCATTTTCAGTCTTACCGAGGTTGAGGTTGGGGTCAGCGGTTTGAGTTCGAAATGCACTTCTGTCTGCATTTTGGGTTTTCGATCGCACTGTAGACAAATTACGGTCGAGATGAGGACGTGAAGGATTTGAATCTATCATATTCATTGATTTTATGGTCGATATGTGATCGCATGTTTCGGTCGAAGTTCTCGACCAAAATCCACCTCTACTTGTATTTTTGACATTTCAGTCGATATGCGGTCGAAGATTTTGAACACCTCCCTGGACCAAAAAACCAACTTAAAGTGAGAAATCTATTTTCTCTCAGTCATTTCTCTTCTCCTCCCACGAAATTCTCCTTCTCCCTGCAAAAAGTCTTTTCTTCCTCCCCGAGAAGATAACAGCTTATCCACGTGGCCATTCTTCATTGGACCCTCTCCATTGAAATGACCAGTTATCCATCGGCCAGTCACGTATGGTATTCTCCTAGCCTGACTCTTCCGGAATAGCTGCTACGCGGTAATCCCCATTTCCATTCCTGGTCTCTCTGCCCATGCATCGTTCCATATGTTGAAAGTGTTGCTCCATGAATTGGGACTCACTCCATATTTTTAGATTGCCACTCCACTATTGCTACAATCTGTTCGAGGGCATCGCCCCTCCCATTATAATTCTAGCACACCCACAAGCATAAATATTCTAGTACCTGCCGGTGCCTCGTGCCTCTCTTCGTTAATTGGAATATTTCTTCTTGTTCACTCACAGTTTGCTTGTGGTGTAGGTGAATGTTTGGATAAGGTTACTCCCAGAGTGGATGAGGAGGCATTACCAGCTGAGCGCTTAGATTACATAGCTGAATCGACATGAGCGGGTTAGGGCTCGTATGAGATGAAAACGTGTAACGACCTAGTTATTTATTTGCTTTTAAAAATGCGTGAAATTTAAAACTTTTATAAAATGACTTAAATTTTTATTAAAACCTTTTAATATGAAATTAGAGTTCTTTTCTTATAACCGAACCGTTAAAATCTTTTTACTTTGACTCGTTACCAAAATCATTATAAATAGTAGAAACTATAGTTATAAAATCATTTCTCAAAACATAGCAGAAGCGTAAATTTCTTTTTTTTTTTTTAAAACGTAGCGAAATCATAAATAGTTCATTTAAAGACAATTAATTAAAGTGTTACTTTTATATTTTACACAACTAGTTCCTCTTTACATTCGTTAGCCTAACAGCCACAATTCTCGTCCGTGCAAATCCTTCATCAGCTGCTCCTAAATCTGTTCGTCATTTTCTCTCGTACTTATACCTACATCGCAAGTCATAAACTATGAGTTTAATGCTCAGTAAGTGATAATACCTAATATGCTACATGCTCATGCTGTGCCCTTTAAAAAACAGTATGCAGTTTATGTTCTCATCTTTTTCTTATCTTTTATCTTTTACGTTTTAATCATTATATTTCTATTATCTATTTATGACCTCTAATATAGCAGCAATGACATAATCCAAAAGCCTGCTAACCATTGGCCATTCTTCTTATCTTTTATCTTCTTATTTTCTATTATGACCTCTAATATAGCAGTGATGACATAATCTGAAAGCTTGCTAACCATTGGTCGTTCTGTCCCGGCATAATTCAGGGACTGTCTCAACATAATTTAGGGACTTTGCAACCGATATGAGCAGCAATGGCATAATCTGAAAGATAGCTAGTGACAATGGCATAATCCGAAAGCCTGCTACCGACCGTGCCCACTTATGACTGAAACGGCCTCACATTATATCATTGCCTTTTCTTATTATTCGTTTTACTTTACTTTACTTTTTATTGCCTATTATTCCTTTTACTTTACTTTTTTATTGCTTATTATTCATTTATTATCTGTTTTACTTTTCATGGTAAAATGGATATTCCTACAGCCCAAATGATGGTAGTTTGCTTGTGGTGATCAGCCTCGAGAACACCGTACACTTAGTATGTGTGAGCATCCCTTAAACCCAAACTGTGCACAAAATCCATTTTCGTATTCTTTTGAAAATTGTGATGCATGATGCTCGTGAATGCATACAATTTCTAACAGTTAATATGGAAACATAAATAAATATTCAACGTGTGATTCACAGAACGTGCTATAAAACTGTAGACATGCTGTAAAAACAGTAAATAACGAAACGTGCTATTAACAACTGTAGACATGCTCTAAAACATTAAACAACAAAACGTGGCATTAAAAACTGTAGACATGCTTGGAAAGCGGTAAGCAAAGAAACATGCATATCCTATTCTTGCAATGTAGGGCTCGAAGACCAAAACACACACGTATCACTTACCTCAATTGCTTAAAGTGTTCACACTTAATACTATCTTTCGTCTTTTAGTACCTTCACAATTAGAAACATTTATTCATTAATATAATCAATTAACCCACTTATTAATCTCATTGTCTTTTACATTCTAATTCCTTATACGTTACTTACTAAAATCTCCTATATGAAACCATTTCATTCGGTACTACTTAGCTGAATAATTAATCTCAATATTCATATCCAATTATCACCATACCTTTGTCTAATTAATAACTCAAATCTAAACCACCAGATCATATACTTCAATATGCTTATCCTTAATCATCAACAGAGGCGTTAACTAACATATCAACCACATAGCAAAGCTATTTTATTTTCCTATTTCACTACTGCATTATTAGTCAATGTTGGAAACTATGCTATGTTCTTCATTTTTGTCTCTAATTGATAGACTCTTTTGAGTGGTCTTATTCTGTCAATTGAGTTTATATCATTCATTTGGTCACTGTTTTATGGACAATATTGAGGCTGATAACCTATGGTTTTGGGAATGACCCTATGTTTGTTCACAGCTTTGATAAAAGTTATTGAGGATGACACAATGCTGAATTGGGTTTATTGCTTATTTCACTTATGGCTTTAAAGGACATTGTTGAAAAATTGTAGATTGAGTTTTGTTGTTTATTCCAATTATTGATTGAAGGACATTGTTGAGGATGAAAAACTATTGATAAGGTTTTGTTGGGAAATCTTAGATGATTCATTTACACGTCAATTGGGCTCCTAGAATGGTATAGGACCCTTCCACCTGTTTCTTGATAATAATTGACAATAGTATTTGTCCTCTGATCTATTATAGGCTCGGACGAGTTTGTGAACTATGAGTCGGTGCCTGAGATTGCTGCTCTTTCGTATACGAGAAAGGATCGCCAACGAGGCAGGGGTTTTATACTGAGTTGTTTTGCACTGCATTGCATAGTTTTCAAAATCATAATTTGTGGGATACCCAAATGAAAAATCTGACGGGGACTGTTCGATAGCACATCATCTTTTTATACTATGTATGTACAAGAGTTTTACACGTTTATATTCATGCACTTGATTTCATGTTTTGTTATGCTGTGGTTCTAATTTGGGAGTGATAAATCCTCTTAATACTTTGGACGGTTTCGATATTAAAGTATCAGGAGGCTATCCCTAGTATATCTCCTGCTGCATGGAGATGTTGTGCGTTGTATGAAAGATGAGATTTGGAAGGTGATAACTCTTCCTTGAGTTTTGAATCCCTAAACCTGATCAGGGTGTATGTTACGGGCGTGTTGTCGCGGAGCGTGCTCACCGACAACCTGGAGGATGAGCCGAGTCTATGAATCACTGTCATTTGTCTTCCTCCAGACTCATGAGGTGTTGCCAATATTGATGGCCATATTTCTGTGTAATTGATTGGAGTAGTCCCTAAGTGACCTTCCTTTTTCACGGATTACAGTTTCTGTGATGAAACACGACGAGGGTATTTTAACCTATAGTTGTCTATGTGTACAGTCATGCTTTCTAAATATCTCGTTGGGGCCTTTGGGGCCAGATTTTCCCAAAAGATTAAAAGGGTTTTCAAATGTTCAAAAAAAATGTGCATATTTTTCGAAACTCATGGTTTTTATGAAAATAGTAAAACAACTTTTACACGCGCATAGCATTTAGTATAAGTTCCCTATTGAGTTAATCACTCACCCTTTAAACTATATTTTCCCCCAAGTTTGGGTTCAGGTTGAAGACTCTACTATTATTTATTTTATTTCATTTCCTTAGTCGAACCTTTATTTCTTTGTAAGCAAACTGTTGGATGACTGTACTCTACCTAATTTGGTTTTCTGATAAACTTG
The DNA here is from genome assembly GCA_022433065.1 of Begonia loranthoides. Taxonomy (NCBI): domain Eukaryota; kingdom Viridiplantae; phylum Streptophyta; class Magnoliopsida; order Cucurbitales; family Begoniaceae; genus Begonia; species Begonia loranthoides. The sequence continues at coordinate 24,924,812 of CM039478.1, forward strand.
GATTGTATGCACAGTATTTATTTAGACTTTTAATATATTATTCCACATTATTAATTATTCTCGCAATCACTATATGGACCGTGACCTATCATAAGTGGGCTACGGATGAGTATTTTACACAAGTATTTTACAATATTTTAACAAGCTTTGGGCTAGGTGATCGAATCCTCTACAATGGTCAGGTCGTTTGGCCCAGCGTCTCTGTTCGGCCCGCCTCCGGGTCGTGACAAATCTTATTACTAATTACTTAATATCAAATTTAATTAGATTTGATTATTTGTTTAATTCAATTTTTATTATTTAATTGAATTTATGTAACGACCTGGTTTTCTTTTTTTCTTAAAATGTGACATTTTTTAAACGTGTTTTCTTTGGAAATGGCATAAAATTAAAACTTTATCCTTTTGATTAAATCCTTTCATTCGAGTTGCATAGCGGAAGACTTTTTATTCTTAAAACCATTGACTAAAATGATAAATAAATTTTTTTGCTTTAACACCTTTACGACTTATAAAATGTGTCATAACTTAAAACATTAAACACTTTATACAATTAACAATTACTTTACAAAACATTTTACATTTCCTCTTTATTCTACAGCCTAACCACCCACAAGGTTCGAAATCATGCAAATCCTTTAACAACCGTTTCTTTACTCGATATCGTGCTTGCCTACATCACAAGTCTTAACTATGAGCCTAAGGCTTAGTAACTGAAGCCTTAAAAACCAATCCTCTCACTCTTCTTCAGCTGCCACTTGGAAGAGGAGGAACAAATGGAGGAATGCAGGAACATCCACGTAACTCCCACCCCCATTTCATCTGATGTACTTGGGACAGAAAGCCATTTTTAGGCAACGTTTCAACTTCTCGGTCAATTACCTACAAGAGGATGATCGATCGCAAACCTCCTACTAAACAATTTTTTGTGAACACCGGTCGATCACCTTTTTTTCATGATTAATAATAGATGTTTATGCTTGGATGTATGAAAGAAAGTAGATGAAAGATTAGTATAAATAGTGATGATTATTGGAGTGGATTAAAATTTTATTAGATGATTTTAGAGTCAATTAGGATGATATTAGAATTGGTTGAGTGAAATTGGTCGATCACAGTTATGGAAAAGCATTGCAGTTGAAATTGGTCGATCACGGGGTTGAACGGGAAAATGGCAGTGGCGAACAAAATGTTAAATGGTCTATTGTCCACTACGTTGGTGATTGACTGGCTTCTTAGAATTGTGATATTGTAGGTTTGGCGGTGGATCATGGGAAGAAGGTGATCGACTGACGTTCACAGGAAGAAGGTGATTGATCAACATTCACGAAAATTGTTCAATAGGAGGTTTGTGGACAATTGTCCTCTTGTAGGTGATCGCCTGGGAAGTGGAAACGTCGTCTAAAAATGGTTTTATGTCCCGAGGTCATTGGATGAAATGGAGGTGGGAGTTTCGTGGATGCGTCTACATTCCTCCATGTGATCATCCTTTTCCAAGTGGCAGCTGAAGAAGAGTGAGAGGATTGGTTTTTAAGGTTTCAGTTGTTGGTCTTTCATGAGGAATAAGCTGAAGGTTTGACCAAAATAGTGAAAGTTGCTATAGTTTCTCTCTCCTACTGATCTTTATACCTCCACCTACAGTGCTGTACTTGTACCCTTTCCAATCTAGAGTACTCAACGAGATTAGATTCTTCTTTAACTCGGGAACATGTCGCACACTACCCAGTGTCCTCACAACTCCATCAAACATTCTGATCCTGACGGTACCAATACCAGCTATCTTGCAAGGTGTGTTATTGCCCATTAACACAGCACCTCCTGAAACGGTCTCATATGTCGTAAACCAATCCCGATTATAGCACATATGAAACGCACACGCTGAATCCAGAATCCACTCGTTGTTTGGCTTTGAGTTTCCCTCTGACACTATTAGAAGATCTCCATTACTATAGTCTTCTTCTTGTGCGACAACTACTTCACCGGACGTCATCGGTTGTTTTCCCTTCTCAACTCTCTTTAACTCATTCTGCAATTTATGGCACTCGGCTTTGATGTGCCCCCGTCCATGATAGAAGTAACAGGTTCTATCTCGATACCTTGACTTTGATCGGCCCTTCGAACTTTGAACATTGTCACTGCCTTTGTTGTTTGAATCTCTTGTTCTACCCTGAACGACGAATCCCTCGCCTCGAGATTCGAATTCCTTAACAAGCTGCTTCATCTTTTCCTTTGACAACAAGGAACCATAAACCTCTTCCAGAGTTAGACTATCCCTACTGTACAAGATCGTATCTCTGAAAGAACCATATGAAGCAGGAAACGAGCATAACAGAATCAACCCGAAATCCTCCTCATCGTACTTGCATCCCATAGTCTCCAAATCTGAAACTAACTCCTTGAATGCGACCAAGTGCTCTGTAATAGAGGCTCCTTCCAATAAATGATGAGAATATAACTGCTGTTTCAAATGTAGCTTATTCGTCAGGGTTTTCTTCATACATAATTGCTCCAATCTGGACCATAAACCAGCGGCAGACTTCTCGTTCAAAACATCCTGCAAAATCTGATTTGATAAATGCAGACGTATCATAGATAGGGCTTTACGATCCTTTCAAATTTTCTCCTCTTCACTCAATAACGCGGACATTTTATCGAGCCCTAATAACGCGTCGTCTAATTCCATCTGTGCGAGCACATCTCACATCTTCACCTGCCATAACTGAAACCTCGTATTCTGATCAAACAACGGAATACCGAATTACACTGAATTCATCCTGCCCAAAAATTTCAGAAATTTTCCCACAATTTCTGAACCCAAAAAATATCCGCTCAAAAATACGGAAAACAAATTTCCCAACAATAATTCGCACCCAAAAAATCACTGCTTTCCAAAAATCCCAAATTTAAAAATTTCAGATTTTTTTTTTCATCCAAAAATCAACTTCACACTGCCGACTGTATTACGGCTCGCAGGTCTGCGGCGGACGGAGCCCTAATCGACGGTGGACGGTGGCGGCTAGAGGGTTCTCTCTTCGCCGGATGGTGCAGGAGGTTCAAATCGACGAACGGGCGACGGAGGATGAGCGGCTTCTTCGCTGCTTCGGTTCCTTGGCGACGGACGACAGGAACTGGCGACGAACGAACAGAGTTCCCTCTCTGTTCTTCGCTGGACGGCAGCGGGTCACTGGACGGACGGTAGCGGCGCGGTCAGTCGACTTCTCTGTGAGCAACTATTAGCTCAAGTCACTGCTTTTCTTCTTCGCTTCGAACGGCGAAGGCTCTGTGTTCTACTTCCAAGAGAACAAAGAAGAAAGCTTTGCTTCTTCTTGGAAACCACACGGGCAGAAAGATGGAAAAAACCAAATTTTTTTTTATTTCTTTTTCTCCAAAATACAATTTTTCACAAGAAAATTGTAAACCCAACTTTCGTTCGATCCGAGTATGTAACTCTTACTCCACTCTTATATCAATTGTTGGAAAATTGATATAGTGAATTTCACCTGGGCTCTGATACCAATTGTTGAGAATCGAATGCGAAACGAAAAAAGAAAACCACGGAAGCAGGGACACCAAGATTTACGTGGAAAACCCTAACGGGAAAAACCACGGGCAGAGGAGAAATCACTAAGAATGAAATCAAGGTACAATGAGTTTTGCGACTCAAGCATCAATATATAGAGAAACTAATTAACCCTAATATTGGATATGGTCCCAACCCGGCCCAAGTAGAATTCGGGTCACCCCAAACTCTAACAATCTCCACCTTGACACGAATTCCACCTGAGAGATCCAATGCAGGCTTCACGGCCCACCCCAAAACGAATCCAGAATACTGAACTCTAACAGTTTTTTCTTTCATATAATTTGTTTAGTGTTGTTACATGTCACATGTTAGATTAGTTTTCCATAAGATGGCCCACTGATGGTATAACCTAATTTAAAATACTAGTAGAGCTTCATAAATTATAAACACATACAGACGCGTGTGAATTTGAAAATCCTTATTTTGGAGAACATACTTTCAATCATTGTATTAGCTAGAGGTTTATAGAAACTTTATATGATATAATGTGATGTAAATAGATACTTAAATAAATTGAATCATGAGTTTGCATAATTTTTTAAAATTACTCAATATTTCTTACACATTCTAAATCTTAGAAAAGAAAGGATTTAGGCTTGCCATTCTAATAATAAAAAGGATATGCAATTCCCTACTCCACTTTCAATTTTTATTGAGCATATTGAATACTCAATGAGTGGAAATTAATTTAGAGGGACAATAGTAGAAACTTCATTGCAAGCTTAACCTTTTGTGACTTCTTATTTCATTTTCAATTTTGATGAATCTTTTGGATAGTCAATGGGTAAAATCTATATATAAAGAAAGGATAGCGGGACAAACTCCATCGCAATGATAAAAATAAAATAAAAGAAGAAAAAAATAGTTTTTAAATAAATAAATGCCTAACTATTCTTAACAAGGTGAATAAGTCATTGTAGTGGAGAGTAATCTAAATGATTCTAGTAGAGGAGTGATGCATATCAACTTACGTTTTTGTAAGTCTATACATAAGTCAGCATAAATTTATCTGAGTTTATAAATTATTCATGGAAGAAACAATTATCACACTCACATACGAAGATCCACATAGGTAAGGTCCATCATACAAGGTCCCAAACTTTGTTATTATCCAAAAATTTCATCTCATCTTTCATGGCATCTATCCATTTATTAGAATCATTCCTATTCACAACTTGTGAAAATGAAGTTGAGTCATCATCAATGCTTCAGACATGTCTTGTCTCATGTAAATAAATCACATATTCATAAAAAATAGTCGATCTTCTTTGTCTTTGAGATCTCCTTAACACTATTTCTTATGGTTCATCCATAATATGTCCTTTAATGAGATTATCATTATGAGATGCTTGTCATTTACTTGTTATTGGTGTGAGTTATTAGACTATTCAATAACTATGGAAACAACAACTCACCAGAAGATATGGATAAAGAAACTTGTACTCTTTCAACTATTCTGGTACCGTGGTTAGAATAGTCAAATCTATACCTCTTTGATTTTTCTTGATAACCAATGAATAAATTGTTGATTCTTCTTGAATCCAATTTCATTTCACGCAGATTATAAATCCTTACTTCCACTTAACTTTTCCAAATATTGAGTTTCCTTTTGCCTATTGCTGAAGCTATCTTACTAGGACCTCGTTGCATAGTTACATTGTAGTCTTTTATGAATGCATCCATAGTGATAAGAGTAAAGATGTATTACTCAACATACTCCTAATCATATCTACAAAGGTATGATCATGCATTTCTGCAACACTATTTTCTCTTAACATTCCTTGCATCATATGTGAGCAGAAATGTCATTTCTTTATAGGAATTTAGCGAATAGACCATACCATTGTCTAGTCTTGTCATATTTACCATAAAATTCACCACCCCTATTAGATCTAACAATTTTTATTTTTTTGTCAAAATGTCTTTCAACCTTGGTAATGAATACCTCTAAGGCATCAATAGAATAAGATTTTCATTTAATAATTAGACATTTGCACAACATAAGAAATCATCAATAAAGGTCGTGAAATACATTTCTCCACCTAAAGATAGAACATAAAAAGGCTGACAAAAATCAATGTGTATATGTAATACCCTGACTTTTTAAGTGAATTAACTATCGAGGTATTACGAAGAATATGCTCGTTAGATTATATATTGTGAAAATTAACGTAATCAAGATAAAATAAATATTAATTTAATAGATTAAAATACATAATAATTGGGATTAAAAATGTAAAGGGGTTAAAATAATGGAATTAAGGGGGGATTTAATAAATTAATTGATTTGGGGTTAAATTAATGAATTAGATTTACTAAAGGGGATTTAAAAATGGGAGGAGAAATAGGTTGAGAAGTGATGAACCGGTTCACCGAGTGAACCGGTTCAACCACTTAAGTGAATGGCCTTCGGCCATTCACTGGAGAAGGGAGCCTGAACGAGACAGAAACGAAGAAGAGGGAGAGAAGGGAGAGATAGGGAGAACGAGAGACGAAGAGGGATGGGGACCTCGTGCTGGTGAGTGACAAGCGACGGGGATGGTAGCATTGTGGGCGAGCTCCGGCGTGCGGCGATGATTGAAGCGTCGGGTTTCGCGAGTGAGGCAGCGACGGTGGCAATGCTCTGTCGTTCCCGGTGATGCCGGCGTGGTTGATTTGGCGACTGGCGATGCTCTGCGATAGAATGCGACGACAACGTGAGACAGATGGCGATGGCAGCTCAGTGATGGGCTCTACGATGGTTGCCTCGATTTAGTGAGGTGTGCTGATCGGCCAAAGGCCATGGTCCAGCTTGCCTGTTCATGCAGAATCGAATTCTTCCCTTCTGGAGCGTGCTCTACAAGTCGACAAGGAGACATCGTAGCTGTGGATGACAGTGCTAGTGTATAGAGTGCATCTACTCTAGAGAGGTAGTGGATAGGAGATAAAGCTGCAGGATTTGTTGGAGGTTCTGTCCCTTCCTTGCTGGAAAAGCTGAGTGCTGGGCAGAGAACAGACTTTGTTCTCTAGAGGGTGAGACGAGGAAGAAGATAAGAAGAGAAGGATGAAGTTGGAAGACAGAGCTTGGCCGAGAGCTTCAATGGTTGCTGGTGAGTTCTTCTCTATTGTTTAGTCCTTGAATTCTGTTATGGATGCTCTGTTAAGTAGGCTTGGATTTTCTGGATAAAATGGATGGATAACACCTCTGTTGTATGTTCTACAACTTGATTAATTGTTTGGAATATGTTCTGTATGGCCTGTTTACTCTATATTGTTGGAATTGGATTTATAATTGCTATGATAAGACCCTACCACACCCCCCCCCCCCCCCCCTGTTGGTTGAGTGGTTGGCAGAAATTGGAATGAGTTGGAATGGATTGTTTGTGGTGTTGTGTTTGAATTTGTAAAGTGAAGTTAGGTATGGGGAAAAGATGGTTATGTATAGATTGTTTTGTTGGCTGGTTGTTCTAAATTGTGGAGTATTGTTATTGAAGGATAGAAAAATACATATGCTTTCTATGGATTGAAATTTGGATGGATACTCTGTTGTCTGAAATGTTTAGTAGTTTGAAATGTCTAGTTGATAATTAGATGTCGTTGTTGGATGATCTCGTGGGATGTGATCAGTTGTTGGTTATTGTCTGGATGAGAAATTATTAATGAAAGATGTTTTGATTGTGAAGGAATCTGAAGGAAAAGAAAAATAGCGACTAAGTGCTAGCGCACAATAAAGAATTGAGGTAAGGAAATAGGGGTGTTTTGGCCATTGAGGCCTTACACCACAAGTGGGGGTGCGTGAGTGGTATTTCCTTGTTGTGATAGTTTTGCTAATGCTCTGTAGAATTATAGTGCTATGTGATTTTCCTTAAATTTTATTCCATGATAGAGTAGTATTGGTTTTCCTTGGGTGAACTTCAGTTGTGAATTTCTTTATTGATTTCATTGTTGTTAGACAATTGCTTAGTTGATAGTGTAGATTGGTTGATAGTATCGATTTCCCTTAAAGTTAGCTTATTTTCTTTACTGTAAGTGTGATTCCTAAGAATGCTTAGAGAGTAAATGATGAATGAGGAATGATGAATGATGTGATAAGTACGAACGAACTATTAATTTCATTGATGATGACTTTGCCCTGTTATTTCATTTTTTTACTAGTTGTAGTGATTTCTCGCTAATAATTAATTGTGCTATGTTCCCTTCGTTATTGTTCTGCCATCATTTGTTCGTCTTACTTCCTTAATCTAGCATGCTCACTTGCTAACTAATTTAGATAAATGTTAATCAATAAATGTTAATCCATTGAGTATGCTAATCAGTTTAGTTGAATGATAATTAATTGAGCATGTTAACCAATTTAGTTAACCTAAGCATATAGTAGTACGACCAATTAGAATGATAATTTATTGGCATGTCAAGTAACCAAGATGAGCATGTTTAATTAATTTACTATAATAATTATGATTCATCTTGAGCATGTAAATTAACTAGAATAACTAGCATGTTTAAATCAATTTATCCTAGTTTAACTAATCAACTAATGAACCTAAAACATGTGAACTAATTAGTTAACACTGAGCATGTAAACTAATTAGCAACTCTATGCATGGGTATTAATTAGTTAAGCTAAATCTAAGCATGGAGCATGTTAACTAATTTGTTATAATAAGCATGATTAATTATTTAGTACGTTTAACTTAACTTGCAGGTTTAATTAATTAACGACCCTAAGAATAGCATATTAATTATCCTAGACATGCCATGCTAAATCAACCCTTGACCATGTAAATCACTTAGAATAACTAATCAGCTAGTGGTAATCTGTTTCGAGCACGTAACTCATCTAGGTTGACTAATCAGAATAATCACCTAGAATAATAAATGTAGGAAGCATGTAAATGGATCAAGAAATTAAATACGATATCTAATTAGGACAATAATGATATCCTCAGAGTATTCTAAGACTTTAGGATAACTAAATAGGAAAATAAATATAACTCACTCTTGAGCATGTAAATTAATTAGGATAACCAACTAGATTAATAATGGTAATTCGACTTAAACATGTCAGTTTAAATAAAGTACTTGCATGCTTACCGTACCATCCCTTTATTAGTATGCATTCGCTGTTTCAAAACATATTGTACTTATTTCTGTTGTGCGCAGTTAATTCCTTTCATTATGTGATTTACTTCCTTTATATGCACTTTCCATTCTGTTATTCAATTATTGTCAATTACTTTCTTTATGTGCACTTCAATTATTATGAATGTTACATTATAAAACATCATGCATCATGCTAGGTTGAGAATGTACGAGCATGCATCATATTCATAGAGACTAATAGGGAGTGCCACGGCGTGGTACGCAAGCATGCATAAGTGAGGAAAAAGTTAAGAAAAAGAAAAGAAGAAGAAAAGGGAATTGGGAGTGCATGGGTAGTGGATATAGTTTGTAAACTAGGCGTAGCCCCTCCCTCGTAGGGTATGGGAGTTCTAGTTTACTTAGAAGATAAGAGAAAAGGCTAGATCCGTTACGCCATTGCACAAGAAAAACCTCCCAATTCCAGCTTGAAGTACGAGTATGGAATAATAGAATAATATAATGGAATTATGGATTAAAAGGGATCAAAAGAAAAAGTAAAGTAATAAACGGACTAATGACTTAACGAAAGGATTAGTTTGGGTGGCCCCCATTCCAAAATGAACTAAAGAGTGACATTCATATGCATTAGACCCCTTTTCCTTACTGAGCCATTAGGCTCACGTATTACTTGTGGTGTAGGTGTAGGTAGTTGTACGTGGAACCAATGCACGAACCAGGAATAGCGAAAAGAAAAGACAAACAAATAACATCAAAGTGGGGATGATGGATTTGCACACGCTAGGGAGTTCGTGGCTGGCCAGGCACATAAAAAGGGTAAAAGAGAAGGGTTTTTAATTAAGTTTAGTTTTCAAGGTTGTGATTGAATTAAGTAGGAAGTTGTATAAAAGTAGCATTTTAATGGGTTGGTATTTCTTCAGTTATTTAAGCTCCCGCAACGTTTTACATTAATGGTTTTAATTTAACGCTTCGGCACAATTTTAATTAATGGGGTTTTATAACGAGTTTTACGAATGGTCAGTAGCGATCCAGACTTAGGTGCTCTCTGATTTGTTTTAAAAAGGAAATTTCAAATTTTCACGTATTTCAAGAAATTACAAAAATCCGGGGCGTTACAGTATAATTTCTAGAAGCTGTGTGCTCTTTGTAGCTTAGTTCTTATTTGTTTTTCTTTAATACAATCCACATAAATACAAAAACCAATAAAATGTAAACTAGGAAGAATTTCATTCTTTACTAATCTTTCCTTTCAATCCTTTCTTTGGATATGTAACCCAAACATTTATTCCACAAGTAAGAAAAACTTTCAGTATCCATAATTGCTTATGAGATTGATAGTGTGAATTCTTTGTTTCTTTAATTTTCCTTCCTCTTGAATGAATACATTTTGAAGTTAATTGACATTTTTTTTTTATCTTTAGTAGTGATGTAACTCATTTGGAATGCCCCATACTCAGAAGGAAAAGAATTAATTATGCACTTGACACTAATGCACTTAACCCTTTTGAATCCTTCATGAATGAGTCTTCAAACACTTCTTGCAATGATGTAGCCATCCATTAATTGCACGTCCATTAAGTCTTCCAACTCCTGTCGCAACATCAACTATTTGCCAAAGGCAGCATATGTCTCTTTAGTCAACACAGTGTAGAATACATAGAAAATATTATCTCACACTCACGCATGGTGGCTAACCTAACAAAGATCAACTATATGTAGTAATGGCCTATTCCCTAAAATATCAAACATTTGTGCAAATTTCCTAGTGCATTCAAGGATATGTAGTTTTAGCATGTCTCGTCCCTCACAAAACAAATCATGACTTTTATATGTTTAAGGTCAATCCTTTTTGCCACTTAAGTTGTCACCTGAAGTTGTTGATCCATTTCAAGCCTTGAGATTTTCTGTGACCACTACCCCTATCTTGGCCTCCCTAACTTTAGTTCACTATTTCATCATTGAAACCAATTGCCTTCTTCATCAAGGCTTTCAAAACACAAAATATGAAAACTTAAATTTAAGAGAAAGAGATATCAACCGTTGTTACTACCATCTCTAAGTGGAGGCATTATGTAGAATTTGATTTCTTCATCATTTACAATGAACACCAATCCCTCAATTATCTCTTGGAGCAACAGATTACTACTCCTTTATAGCAAAAGTGGCTTGCTAAGTTGCTAGGACAACCCTATGAAATTCAATACAAAAAGGGCAGAGAAAATGTTGTTGTCAATGCCCTCTCTCACAAGGATAACTCTTCACATAGCTTGGCTATGTCATTGTATGTCCTTTCATGAATACAAGAGGCCATTGATAGTTATGAAGGGGGATGACATGCTTCCCAAGACATTTCCAAGTTGTTATTGCACGCTCTAGACATTAGCAAATTAACATATCAAAATGGCTTATTGAGTTTCAAAGGTAACCTTACCTTGCTATGGCGATAATACACACTTCAAAGTAATTTAGGCCTTACATGTCTCTCAAGAGAGAGTTAACTTCGGCATTCAAGCCACACTACACCATGCCAAGAAACATTTTTTCAGCCACACATGAACGATGATATTTGCACAAAGCTCCTAGAATGTTACACCTGCTAATGCCCCAAAGCAAAATACCTTCCATATTTAGATCTTCTCTAGCCTTTTCCAATCCTACAACAGCCTCAAAGTCATGTCTTTATAGATTTTATGAAATGCATACCTTGTTAAGGAGGTGAAAATTGTATTTTGGTGGTCGTTGATCATTTTATGATATAGGCTATTTTCTTTCTCTTTCTTTCTAATACCCCAAATTCTTATCATATTAAGCATAACATTGAGTAATGATGATTATTGAAATTATATTAGATGAATTTAGTGTTTAGAATGAAAATGGAATTTTGGATAGGGTGCAAGCATCCACATGTGAAAACAGAACTCTGGAGTGGACAACAGGGCTGTGTACAGTGAGAAAATGGGTGCTCTCGAATAGATTTGCGGTCACCCAAAAGTAGATTTACGATGGACCAAACTTGCGACAGGTTTGAATTTGTTAGCCATGGGTAGATTTTTGGTCGACTAAAGTAGTGGGGCAGTCGATGGGGAATGTGAAGAGTCGCCAGAGAATAGAGTATATGTTATGTTTTAATTGGATGAAAAAGATTACTCAGCATGGATTTAGCTGAGATGTATCAAACCTCAACACTAGATTAACCACTATAGTTTTAAAGACCATTTCCTTTGACATTAAAGGGAGAAAACCCATGAGAATAGAGAGAAAAAGAAGAATTCTTGGGAAGGTGCTACTCCTCTTGTAATATCTCAGATTTTCATAATGTTAAGCCTAGGATCTAAGTGCTAATATTTGAAGAATTTTGGTATGATTTTAATATAGGAGAATAATACCCTGAGTTTTGATGTAATTTTTGATGAGGAGGTTGATGACATTAGTTTATAAGGTTGATTTTAGGAAAGGAAGGTTCCCATGGTTGTGGAAGAAAAGAAATTGACAATCACTTAGTGGTTATATTGAATAAATTGGAGTCTTGGTGGTGATTGTAGTTGATAATGGATTGTTGATTGGATGATTATATTTAGGAGTTAGTAATGAATCGAGTTTGAAGTAAATTGTGCGAAGAAATGGGTTCGTAGTTAATTGAAGTGTGGAGGACGGTCGATCACGAGTGTTGCAAAATGTTACAGTGTGCTACCATGTTTAGAGCAGTTTATCAACTAAAGAGAGCTGATCGACTGACTCCAAAGAGATTTCAATCCAGGGTGCAACATTGGTTGGAATCGATCGACCATGCGTTCGATCGCAAATATGGCAGTGGAGAGCAGAATGTTGGGCGGTCGATCACCTGAAAAGGGTTGATCAACCGGGTCCAAAGTAAATTGGAAAAGTTAGATTTGCGATCAATCACGGGAAGAAGGTGATTGACCGGTATTCACAAATTTTACATAGAAACTCTTTCTAGACTTGTGGTGGTCGATTACCTGATCGATCGGAATACCAAGGATTGGCTGAAAATGTAACGACCGATTTTTCGTTTATCTTTTAAATATGTAAAAATTCAAAATTTTTGTAACCGACACGAAAATCTTTATTTTAAATCTTTTAATTTAAAATCATACTCTTTTTCTCAAAAACATTCCGATTGTCACTTAAACTCGTTTGGCAATCGTAAAATAATAGAAAGCTATAGTTTATAAAATAAGCGGAAGCATAACTTGAAGTAACTACTTCTCAAGGCATATCGGAAACAGAAATAGAAATATCACTCAAAAGATAAATTGTTAAAGTTTAAGGTTAAAAGTGTAACCTACTCAAAACAAGGTTTAGGGCAATAATTAACGTCTTACAAAACATGTTTGTCGTTAAACCCTTACAAAATAGATACTTGCTCTTTTCCCTTGAACCATGCCTCTACTCTAGTCGTGCTTCCTCCGGATACACTACAGGCTCCACGGGTAAGGCCTCCTCCACTCCTGGTAAGATCATCTCATTACCTACACCACAAGTGTGAGCTTTAAAGCCCAGTAAGGGAATGGGTTAATACAATTTCATATGCCTCTCTTTAGTTCCTTTTTGGAATGGGGACCACCCAATCCAATCTTTTTATTACGTCATGGGTTCGTTTATTCCTTACTCGTACTTCGAGATGGAGATTGGAGGTTGTCCTTTGAGATGACCTAGTTTGATCGGCTTCTAACCTCCTGTGTGCATACTAGTCTCTTTCCCAGCTGGGTGAAGGAGTATCCTAGCTGCCAAGCTAGATCCGAACTACCCAAACTCTCTTTTCTTTCCCCTTCAGGCGTATCCTGCCTTCAGGGTTTCTTTTAGTGATAAACGTATCCCGCCCATCCTGAAGGTTCTTTTCTTAGCATTTTTCCTCACTTATGCATGTATGGGTACCACTATCAAGGTGGAACCCCCGACTTGGTTTTTATTAACGTGAATGCAGGATGACACTTTCAAATTAAATAGCGCATACATGGAAAATAAATTATCATAATTTAAGGAAATGGCAATTAATAAATAAATGGCAGAATTCTAACACGTCGAGAGAACAAAACGTATTTGAATAAATGTAGGGCAACTATAAAGGAAACACACGGAACAAATTTAGTGACCAACTCCTGGAAGTATTTTCAACAATCGATTACCAGAACGTGTTGAATAATTAGCTAACAGGAACGCGCTTGATTTGACACTACAACATGATTAACTAAGGCTAACTAGGCATAATCATCTAAACGAAACAAAACTTACACATGCTTAATTAACAATGGAAAATAGTAGCACGCTTAATAGTGAAATGCAATTAAAACATGCTAACGATTACATGCTATTATGCCCGATGAAATTAAACGACAACAATTTAAACAACGGAACAAGCTTTGACAACATAAGGTAGCATATGATCAACGAAATAAAGTAATGAAACATGCTCCCTAAAACGACAATATACAGTAGCAAAAGCATCGAAAACAGAATAGCGAACATGCTTCTTAACGATTATATACAGCAGCAAAAATATCGAAAATAGAAGAGTGAAACATGCTTCTTAAACTACTAATATGACAGTAGAAATAAACAGCTAATCATGCTTTTAAACAACTAATAACGTAGTAATAATTAACCACTAAACATGCTTTTAAATCGACTAATACAGCAGCATATCATGAACAACTAACATGCTTTTAATCGGCGAATAAATATAGCAGCATAACACGAACAACTAAACGTGCTTTTACATGGCGATTAAACGGAAGCGTATGAGGAAACAGAATGAAACTATAGAACATGTTTCTATACAACAAATGTAACAGCAGCATTTGATAAACGAAATGAAACACGAAACATGCTTCTTAAACGATAATAACAGCAGTAAGAAATAATGAAACGAACAGCAAAACATGCTTTTTTAACAACTAAAATCTACAGCAATAATATCGAACAGAACTGCAAAATAGAATTTACAGATCAAGCTTCTCAATAATGAATGAAATAGAAATCCATTGTAACGAAATGTGTTAACGTGCTGAACTCTTTGATATAACGTAATAGCGTACTACAACGAGTTATTAATGGCATATACAGCAAATTAGGAGCTAACATACGTGCTTCTAGATCTTAGCAGTGAATCCGAAATATGATAGCCAAATAACGAGTCATACATGGTTTACGTTTTGACAGCGAATACAAAGCATGACAGGAGATCAAATGTATATGCTTTTAACAATGAATGTAACAATAGCAGAGATATCTTAATGAACATCCTTACAGAGAATGCACAATGAACAATATAGAGAGTAAAATAATCCGAATGTAAGACAACGAACAATATAGAGAGTAAAACAATCCGAATGTAAAACAACGCATGTTTTTAGAACATTTGCATAGTTGAAATGATTCGGCAGGGCAATAACATCATTTGGAGGAACTATAAACTCAAAGAGACTATAAACACATATTGACGAATAGAGTTCCACAGATCATCATTTCTTCTTAACACTAAACATGAGATCCTTGGTTCATCGTTTTACTCAACCCAGCTTATCATCAAATAGGACCCAACATTATCAACTTAACATTCAGTAATAGAATCCAAGGTTAACATGTAATGAAATGCACAACAGAGTTATTAAACATAATGTCCAGTAAATAGAACCCAACATCCAGCAGAAATGAAATGCAAGCACTAGATAAGTGCTTAAAGGAAAAACATGGGAGTCTAAGGTAACTAACTGTGTACGGGGAAGCAACTGTAAAGGAAATACAATTTATAACTCAAGGAAGAATTCTACAAGGCATAGACAATCTATAACCCATGCACACTTTACTTGGATGTAGGGCCTCCACATGGCCAAGGACTACCCCATTCCTTACCTAGCTGAAGAATCCACACACACGGACAACAACTCCCCTCTATCCCCCACACTCCATGCTGGAACTACTCTAGCAACAAGGGACTTGACATAAGAAGAAGATGCACCCAGGGGAGAGAAATAGGAAGGAGGCCACCTAGGGGACAGGTCGTACGACTGGAAGGGGAGGTGCAAGCGATAGTTCATGCTGGTCGGGACGTGGTGGAGGGTGATTTGTGTCGAGAAGTTGTGTTTCTATTGGTTGATTCGTCGATTTGTTCTGCTTTTAAATTATTTTCTGTCATAGATCTGCGATCTTCCGGACGAGTGCAGACGCAAAGATCTTGTCCACATTCGTCCTCATGTGTAAAATTCTATAAGTAAAATTTTGATCGCAGACGGAAATCGGCATCCCCACCCTCGTTCGCACTCGTCCGTGAGCGTCCGGAGGTGTCCAGATTTTGGACAGATTTGTTGCGGACGCATCACGTCCTCGTCCATATCGTCCGTACTTCTTCTGCAGGCGATAGGGTAACCTCAGGATGCGAGAATTCATCTTGCCTTCGTCCCCAAGTGTTCATGCAGATGCCAATTCTCGTCTGTGTGGCATCTGCATGCATCCGCTTGACCAAATTTTCATATTCCTTCACTTTTTTCCTACTAACGTTTTATCCCGAAATAATTTTCCCATAATTACACGTCACAATTGAACACGTATAGGGACGCAGTGTAATATATAATTTATCTCCAAAGTTTGATTACATCGCGTACACGGGAAGTTAGCATCGGTGTATTATAGAAAATTTGCAAACCGTCATCTAGAAAATTAAAAGGATGTTAAGGTAGATGATTGGTTGTGACCCTTGGCCATCCATGTAGCGTTATACCCTTCTATATGTGAGTACTGGGCTGAAGAAAAACTCAAAGATAAAGAGTGGAAATTGTTTGGGTTCTTAGGAGAAAGTCTTCTGGAGTACTCTGTGGGCAGCTTCTGCGATTTTTGGTTTATGGAGGAAGTAATATTCTAGAAAAGGTTTGTAACATCTCATTTCCGTTTATGCATTTTTCATAAAATTTTGAACATTTTAAAATTCATTTAAAATATCCTTAATTGAAAAACATCAGAGTATGTTATGCAAAATAAAAACAATTAACTATCTTATAGAAATAACACAATTAAAATACTTAAAATCCATAATAAAGTCTTTATGTCATTTAAACAACTTTTATATATTAGAGCCATAACCCTCGAGGTTGATTTGTGCATGGTAACACAAGCTTACATCACATCACACTTCTTTCGCGTTCATCTCATTCAGTTCGCAATCCATACCTACATCACAGGAGGAATAATGAGACTATTGCCTAGTAAGGAATATAAATGAAATGCAACTAGAACCTCTATGTAACTCTACATCCATTAGTTTGATATATCCGTAAGCTAGGTGAGAGCAACCTTTTCAGTCTCCGAACCCACCCCTTGGATTCATTTTTACGTGAGAGCTACCTCTTCAATCTCCAAACTCACTAAAAACAAGCCCACTTACGTTTACATTTATTTACCATTTGGGGTGAGAGCAACCTCTTCAGTCTCCAAACTCACCCACCCGTTGAGTAAGAGGAAGCTCTTTAGTTTCCAAACTTACCCAAAGGAGCTGTTTTCTATGTGTGAGCAACCTCTTAAGTCTTCGAACCCAAGTAGAAACACCATTATTATCTTCGTTATTAACCCATGAAATGCATGACGTACAATTCTACTAACATGTCTATATGAATGTCACACACAGCAGTTCATATATTGCAAGCAATGTTACAAACAATAAGTATACTTTCAATTATATCATTTACCCTCGCAATCATACATCATACCTATTCTTTTATCTTCACACTTCATTTCCAACAAGAGTAGCTTCTTTATCTATATTTGTTCAACGTTGAATGTACTAAAATATAGCATTGACCAAACTTAATATGCATTAATAACTATCAGAGAAACACGTTATCGATCCTAATTTCCTATAGTCATACTGCGTACTAGATTGTCAATATTCTAATTAACATAATTAATAAATTCTATTTATTTTAACTCATGCAAGGAAACATCACAAGAATATTACAGAGAGTGTTTGACAAAGAAAACTAATTTATCTAACTTCTTGATTTTTACCAAAATAGCACCATAATTTAACGGCCAAATTACAAGGAGTTAATAAAAAAAAAACAATTTTATTCATGCGTAAACCTACACCTATATCACTGGTTAACATCTTACAAACACTAACGTTCTCCTATCGTTTGATTTACTAAACAAAGGCTAAAATAACATATTAGTCAATTATCACCACAAAAACCTTCGACCACTAATTAACACATACAAGTTTGTTTCTTTATTACAATTAGTTATCAATAGATTATTTCTTTATTCTCCAAACATAGGAACAATTCAAGTAGTAAAGGACGTAAGGAGTAACCCATGAAGAACCAACCTCTTACAATAAAGCAAGGCATGAATAACTACATAGGACTTATAAAAGAAAACATGCAGTAGACCATGTTATTTACTAAACTAAAGCTTCCAAAAAACAACGAAGAAACATTCAGCAATGTATATTCACAACAAACATCCTACTCCTGCGATGTAGGTCCTTTCGGACAACACACAAGCATTATTCCTTACCTCGTTCATCTCTTCTCTTCACTTTTGTTAGCAGAATAGACTCTCTTCGCCGTCGACAGTAACTCCTCGTACAAACTCCTCACTCACTAGTTTTTTCGAGAAGGAAAAACTTGCAACACTCATGCTATATATATACAACACTTCAGATGACCTTTTAGTCTCCTTTTGAAGGTGAGAATTCAAGAAGGAAGGTGTTTCAACACTCACTGGAGCATCAAAGGTCGGAAGTTTTCCATTTCTGGCAATTGACTATCGTTTCCAGAAGATGTTTTAAGTGGCGGTCAATTGTTTTAACTCTTGGGTGAGCGACCACCTTTCGCTGAACGACTGCCAATATTTGGCCTTTAATATCACTAGCTGATCACACCGGTCGATTGATGAATTGGCTGATCGACCTCCGCGATCGACTGCTTGCATCATCCTTCAATTCTCGTCTGATTATGTTTTAAATCCTTATTTATATTTTTAAATCCTTATTTCCTAACAAAAAATAATAATATCCCTATAATTCTAGCACACTTCAACACTTTATTCTTCATAATAAAAATACCAACAATAAAGTGTGATAAATTTACAGTGACCAACATACTATATTTTTACTTAATCCAAATGTTTACACGAAACTGAATACCCAGTGTATTACAAGGTTGCTGGACAATTGGTACAAAATGAATCTTTAATAGAAAAGGGGATTTCAAAAAGAGGTAAGAGATTTGCATGTGTTTTGCCTAAAAAGGCCTACATCACAAGAATAGGTTTTGTGTGATTTCTTGATTGTCTGCTTCTGTGTTAATAGAAATTGTGAGTGATGATACTTTCGTTGGATGAAATGCTCTTTGTAAGATTTTAGTGTAAATAGAATTAACATGTTTTTGTATGTTGATATGGTTCTTTGTCTTTGGTTTAGTGCAAGAAGTAAGGTCTTATTATTATGCTAACATAAACAGAGGCTTGATAGAGAAACTTCATGTTGATATTGTATTGTAAACTAAAATGGTGCTCTGTTAGTAATTCTTGTTGTTATATCTTGTGATGATAACCTTTCAAGATAAATTGATAGACAAGGATAACCTTTGCTTGTTGTCATATTAATAGAAATCATTAGAAAATGGGTATGAATTTATAACCTTTGCTTTGTTAAATGTTCAACCTGTATTGAATGTGGTTCTTGCTAAGCTATGGTTGTAATAACCTGTTGATGGTTGTTGCCTACATCTTAGCTACTACTTGTTAAATTGTATGCTTCAATAATATGTTAAAGGTGTTGGTTAAATTTTGCATATGAAAGAGTTAGTTTACTTCAAATGCTAGATTGGTTGGAATTGCCTGGATATTTCATGTTTTCAATAGACTGTGCATAAATTGTATTGTTTCTCAATGTGATATAAACTATGAATTGTGTGATAAAAACTGTGAATTGCATGGATTGCATACATGGCATGCATTATGGCTAGAATGTTATAAGAAGGTAGACATGTCCATGCATTGCATTTAAAGAAAATAAACTGTAATGAATGTAAATGGTGTGTGGGGATTTGGGAGATTGATGATGGTCTTAGGTGTTTATAGGGTCCTAGGTATTATAGGTGTTATACACCCCTAACGGATACCACTCATTTCACGTAGGAATGGAGTGACGATTACACCTAGTATGGACTATAGGGTTCATCATTGCTTTCGTACTAGAAATCCCTAAGGTGTGGACTGAAACTTAAATGTAAACTGAAATGACATAGGGGATAAGTTCCTTTCTGAGACAGACTACATGACTGCATAAGCATGCATGAGCATTCATTATATCTCTTGCTGGGCATTAGGCTCATTATCTCTCTTGTGATCTAGGTGATGACTATGAACCTAGTGATGTGCACGTGGAGGAAGCATGATGTGACGAGCGCTTATGTTACCTAGCAAAATTGACCATGGGGGTTATGGCTCATAAAGGAACAAAGTTTGTTTAAATGTTTTCAAAGACTATAGTTGGGTTTTAAATGTTTTGAATAACATTACTTTAATCTATTTAAGATGTTGTCCGTATGTTTTAAATTAAAGACTTCTGCTTAAGTTTACTCTGTTATTGATCTTCACTGGTTTAGAAACGATTTTAAAAAGAAAAATTTTAAACATAAAATGGGATGTTACACCTCTCTACGCTTGAAGATGTTGGAAAATCAATGTCTTAAACATCGAGGTAAGGAATGATTGTGTGTGTTGGCCTCTGGGCTACATCACAAGAGTTAGGTTATTGTTTATGAGGATATGATGTTTGATGTTGTGTTTGATAGAGGTTAAGTTATATGGTTCATGTTTTTGCTCAAGGATATGTTGTTTGATGTTTGTGTTTAATAGATTTTAAGTTCAATAGATCATGTTGATGTTTGAGGATATGTTGCGTTGATGATATATTAAATGATATGTTAAGTTGTATGCATTCACTTATACTCATGCATTATGATTTTCAAGAAATGTTACAAAAATGATTTTTCATGCATGCGTTTTCCAAGTAAGAAAGATAAAAAAGATAAAGAATGATTAGAAAAAATGTACGTAGCTTTGGTGATACCGCCTCAATGTAACTTCCACAAGCTAATCCGTTGATGTAGCTATGGGTGATTCCCAATGATTTTATTTAGCTTTGATAGTGTATTCCAATGTTAGAACCAAAAGCTTTGGTGGGTTTCAATATCCCCAATGACGACAATGAAACATGAAACACAAAGAAAAAGAAAGAAAGAAAAGACATAAAACAATATATATTTTTAAAATGCATATCACATTCATATCCTAAAGAATTCCTTACTAAGTATTAGGCTTATAGTTTATGTGTTGTGATGTCGGTAAGCATGGTAGAAAAAGAAAGAAAAGAGTAGTTGATTGAGATTTACACGTTGTAGATATTGTGTTGGCTGGGCTAAATGGGAAAGGGAAAAGGAATTGTGAATTGTTTTTAATTTATGAATTTTTTCGTAAAGTGTAAGGATTTAAAGATGAAATTTTATTTATGGTTATTTCCAAATGTGTCTACATTAAGTTATTCCAAACAATTTAACACAAAAATGTTTTTCGCTATGCATTTTACAAAGAAATAGGGCTTCAAATCTAAATGTTTAAAGTAAAGAAAAAAGAGGGCATTACAGTCTCACCCTTTCACTGATCTTGTGTTGGACAATTGTTTTTGTTATTATATACAAACTTCATGGTTTGCCCCAAAGTTTGGTTTTTGAGTGGGCAAGATTTTCATGAGCACCTTTTGGCATGAGCACGTCTAACCCTTGGGCACCAAGCTACATCTCAACTTTGCTTACCATCCCTCATAAGATGGCCAAACTGAGCGGCTGAATCAATGCCCCGAGATGTATATGTCCCTATGTCAGCCATCATAGCGCTCAGGACTTGGGGCCGCAACTTTGGCTAGCATAAGGATGTTGCAGGGCAAAGCATATTTCAACATATTTCAGTTATTAATTTTGTGTAGTCAAGAGAAGTTTTATCCCCGTTATGTGAAATATCCAAAAAATTTCTTGTTTACTTAATGTAAAAATTATGTATGCAACATACATTGTTAATAGAAATATTTTTTAAAATGATGGTACTTGAATGATTTTGGGAATTTTATTTTCTGAAATTTTGTTTAATGGTGTAATTTGTGAATGATTGTGTTATGGGTTAAGGAGGACTAGAGTTTTAAATGGTTAAGGACCTTATGATATATAAGTGATCAACCAAAATGTAGGCTGGTAGACCAATTTTGAACTAACCAAAAATTTTGAGTGCTCTCAGGTTGTTTTGTGGCCGACCAGTAATATAGTGGTTGACTAGAAACAGGGCAGATTAAATTTTGTGGTTCTCAGGTTTTTTTTTACGGTTCATAGACAAGAAGAAATTGGTTTGGTGGAACAACTTTGTAAAGAAAACACAATATTTTAGCCTTGGGTAGATTTTCGGTCGATCGATCATTGAAATGTGGTCGACCAATAAGATGAAAAGTCACAAAATTAGAGTTTCGATTGGCTTGAATTTGGGGTGTCTTACCTAGTGATGACTAGGGAAGCTCCAACACCTGCTTATGGCTATAGGAAGAGAGTTTAAATGCCCAATAAGTTGAAGAAGAGGCTTAAATGAAGATTGAAGGAAGGTATCTCCCTCAAAGGCTCTCTACAAGGTTTTCTTCCCTCCTCTATGAAACTTTGAAGGTATTTGGGATATTTTTCATTGTTTGTATGAATTATGTCACATTTTGGTAGTTATAATGGAGGAAAGAAGTATAAGATGAAGAAAAGGTTAGAATTGTATGATTTAGGTATTTGATGTTTGTTGTTTATCTTCCCAAAATTTCTAAGTTAAACCAATTTGAAATGTTATTAAGGATATCTTAAGGAAGAAATAGGTTCTAGAATTAATGGATTTGGCTAAGTATTGTGAAAGCTATGAATTGTCAAAGATGAGTGAAAATCGAAAGAAAACCCTATAATGCATGTATAATGGATAGCATCTCTATAATTTGTTGTTGATATCACCTCATGAATTGGACACTAAATGAATAAGTAATATGCACAATGATGATGAAGGTTGTGGATATTCAAAATTATGCATACCTTGGTAATATATGCATAGAGTAGTTGTTGATGGAAATTTTATTAGTTTTGAAGGTATTGTGAGAAGATAACCTTAAGTGCAGAATTACACTAAGGATCTAAGGTAAGAGATATGCTTGTTTTTTACCATTGTGGTCTATATCACAAGATACTAGACTTGTTTTGCTTTGTAATGTTGTTTATTGTATTGTTATGGTAGAATGATAGAATAGAACATGTTAATGGTAATGTACTGGAGATAGTTTGAGTCTGATAATTGAATGAAATGCATATATGTCATGCATCATGATTTAGGAACGATATGAAATTGTTTGCACGCATATGCAATGTTAATGAAATTGAAATGGACTGAATAAATGTAAATAGGTGTTGGAAGTTAGGGGGTTCAGTGACTGTCCTACTTGGGAGAACTATGTGATGATGTATGATGGACCACGGATCCACTCTATCAATAATCATACTTCCATTAATATTATGGAGTTATTAAAGATCAAGTATAAGTGGAAGTTCAAGAACAATTATAGAATATTTGGTGAACTTCACAAATTTCCTTACTTTCTTACCTTTGATGAGTATTTCACCATCTTGGCATTCAGGACGATATTATATCAAAATATGTGTTTCATGAAGATTGTAGCTAACTTCTTAAGCTTTGTAGAATTGGTTGGTTTGCTAAATTTGAAGTTTTTTTGCTTTGTCAAAATCCCCCTAAATAAAGAGCAAATATTGATTGAAGCCCAATGGTGGAGTACAAGGTCCAATCGAAAACGTTTGAGCACCAAGACTCATCAACACTTACCTTCTTCTTATTTGGAAGGTAACTCATTAGTGAACCAAGTGGAGTAGTCACCATTTCATGGGAAGCAAGAAAAGCCAATGCATATTTGTTATGGAAACCATCCCAAGTGGCCAAGCATAAAGAATAAGGGTAGTCAAGCACAAGGAGTTATGGAAACCATCCAAGTGGCCGAATTCAAGAAGGAATAACTGCCAAAAGACATCAAGACTTGGAAAAGAAGAAAGTTGAAACACACCGTGTTATTAAAACCTTTTCTTACTTTAGCCATATAAATATTTTTCTTTTGATTTTCCTTAATTTATTTGAAACTTATACTAAGAAAGTAGATAAGAGCAACTAAGCGTAATTTGATAATATGTTCAACACGGTTTCAATATCTTACTCATAAGTACATTGTTTTACAAAACATTTGCCTTATTCAAAACCATAATTACTATTCAAAATAACTGATTTTACTTCCCATGAGCCATAACCCTCAGATCCACTCAATTGATAACCCAAGAGCTCATCCTACAATGTCTCCTCCTCCATTGGCATATCTCTGGACTCATAACAATCTCCTATAACACAGGATAAAATAATGAGACTAACACCTAGCAAGAAATAGGATGAAATGCAATGTTCATGCTCATGCATGCTTATGCAGTCTATCTCATAAAAGAACCTATCTTTTCTGTCTTTACATTTTGCTACCAGAGAAATGATACATTTGTTGGTCCTCGTGGCATAATCATAACTCCATTCCTACATGGGACGAGCTATCCATCTGGGGTGTAGCCACCTATGACCGTCACCAATCTCTGTAATCCAAGCGTTAGGGATTTCTAGAACAAGAGAAGGGATACATATGTTGGTTAATGTGGCATAACCATAACTCCATCCCTACGTGGGACGAGCTATCCATCTGGGGTGTAACCACCAAGGACAGTCATCCATCTCCTGAACCCCCACTTGCCTATTTATATTTGTTCATTCATTTTATTAGACATGTCGTGCAAATGTCAACATTTTCATAAGTCCTACTCATGATGTATGAATGTTATGACATATTCAGTCTACAACAATATACGGAATATACAAAAGAAAGTACAATATCAAAGCAATGGTATAATAGTTCATGCTTAAGCTAAACCAATCCATTTCTATCATCTAGCATTTATCGACAATTTATAAGGAACAATTCATATGCTATTTAACATACGGCAATTTATATGCTAGTTAACAAAGAACAATTCGTATATTAATTAACAAGGGGAAATTCATATTTTAATTTCACATAGAGCAATTTATATTTTAATTATAGAGAACAATTTCTGCTTTAATTAACCGAGATCAATTTATGGAAGTAGGGAACATTTATCACAACAGAACATCCATAGCCCTCACGGCAACATATTTTCCACCAAGAAAAGGACCATTAAGTTTTCACAGTGGCATGCAAAGTGAGCATCCTAATACAGTCAACCATATCACAAAATATTATCCGGCTATATGTTCAACTATAAATGGTAGTGGTTAATAATCCAACAACAGCAGATTAATACTTCCAATAATTATATATTGCCCTCACGGTTAACAATAATCTTAGGGAAATCTACTTTCTCCATCTGCTTTCACAACCAAGAGAATATTTCACAACTAGGCAACATTTAACCAATTGAATGGCAGTGGCTAAATTCATCTAACATGAGTATATTAACATCACAGAAACGATCCAAGGCAATGCGACTAGAAAAATCCCGTGATGTAGGGCCTTCTCTGGCCAATGTACATCCCATTCTTTACCTTACTTGAAGTTTCCCCACTACCTAACACTTCCTTCCGACCAACAACAGTGCACCACCATAACCTCCAACCGATTGTAGTAATCCACTGCTCTCTCCCGAGGTCACAGAGCTCCCCACATTAACCTTCAGCAATCCAAAACACTCTTCTCTCTCGATCACACTCGGCTCTTCAGAACAAGAAAGATCACTCCTTTTCACCTTCTCACAGTTCTCTATAGATCCCGATTCCAAAGTGTTTCCTCATCATCTACCATCGCTTTATAGACAGAGAAGACTTTCTAGGGAGGCAATGCTAATGGACACTCACCAAGATCGAAGGAAGTTGTCCAATTCAACTATGCCACGTGGAAAGTCCCTTATCATTTTGGGAGTTTCACATGAAAATCGCCTGGAGAAGTCGCTAAAGAAAACTTGATTTTTTGCAATACGTGTGGTTCCAGTCACCAACCCGGTCGACAAGAATAGTAGATTGCCTAGTCGATCGGTCCCGAGAGATTTCGTCTCCTGCTCCAAAAAATCGCCATTTCCATAATTCATCCTCATTCCTTTTCTTAAATAATTTAAACATTTTCCATTTTAATTACCAACATAACCTTCACATTAACTTTATACCTTAATTAATCCCTTAATTAATCCAATAATATTTCTTCATTAATTTTCATTATAATTTATCGAGTGTACCATACATATTTTAGAACATATGTTTCTTTTATCAAAATATCCATTCCTAAAATCCTGTACATTATATATAGAGGGATTTGTACGGGTATTACATTCTCTTCTCCTTAACAAAATTTTGTCCTCAAAATTTGGCTAACTAAATAGTTCAAGATATTTGGCCTCCATGTCTTCCTATCTTTCCCACATAGCTTCTTCTGCTAAGTGGTTTTGCCATAATACCTTGATGAGTAGGATTTGCTTTTGTCGAAGTTCTTTCACTCTCGAGTCTAGAATTTGAATAAGTGTTTCTTCGTAACTTAAGTTTGTTTGAACTTCCACATCATTAGGAGGTACCACTTGAGCTGGATCCTCGAGGCATTTCTTCAACATGGATACATGAAAAACATTGTGTATGCCCTCCATGGATGTCGGTAGTTGCAATTGTTGCGCCACTTTCCCGATCCTTCTTGTTATAGTAAACGGACCAATATACCGCAGACTAAGCTTCCCTTTCCTTTCAAATCCCATAACTCCTTTAAAGGGTTATACTTTTAGAAACATCAAGTCCCCTCCATTGAATTCCAAGTCCCTTCGATGGTGATCAGCGTAACTTTTCTGGTGACTTTGAGCAGCTAGCATTCTTTGTTGGACGATTACAACTGATTCGGTTGTTTGTTGTATCATGTTTGGGCTATAAAACATGGCTTCACTTGTCTCACTCCAATACAACGAAGATATGCACTTTCTACTGTACAATGCCTTGTAAGGTGCCATACCAATAGTCACTTGAAACTGTTATTGTAGGCAAATTCAACTAACGGCAGCATCTTTCACCATCAGATTTTGAATTCTAGTATGCAGGCATGCAACATATCTTCTAGTATCTAGATTGTCTGTTCACTCTAACCCTCAGTCTGTCGATGAAAGGCACTTTTGAACTTCAATTCTATGCCCATGGTCTTGTTCAAACTCTTCCAGAATGCAAATGTGAATTGTGCATCCCGATTAGAAACAATGGAGACTAAAACACCACGCAATCGCAAAATTTCTTTAACATACAAGTCTACAAATTGATTCATCTTTTAGGTCATCTTTACTGGCAAGATGAGGGCAACCTTAATTAGCCTATCAACAATCACCCAAATCGCTTTGTGCCCTCTTGTAGTCCTAGAAATTCTAGTAACAAAATTCATTGTGATGGGCTCCTACTTCCACTTCGGTATTAGCATCGGTTGAAGCATTCCACCAGGTCTTTGATGTTTTGCTTTTACTTGCTAACACACCTGGCACAATACTACATATTGAGCAATGTCGAACTTCATCACTAGCCAGTAATAGTGCACCTTAAGATCTTTGTACATTTTATTGCACCTAGGATGGACAAAGAAGCTTGAAGAGTGAGCCTCCCTTAAGATCATCAATATTAACTGAGTTGTCGGGCACATACCATCTGCCTTTAAATTTTACAATTCCTTCAGCATATATAGAATAATCTCAAAAGTTCACCATAGTCAGATTTAACTTGAAGTCTTTGCATTGGCCATCATTTTGTTGTGCTCCTTTAATTCTTTCAAGTATAGAGGGCTTTAGTGTTAGCGATGACAAAAGAGCAGTTAACTACATGGGAACTATATGTACGTCCAGCTCTTGAACATCCTTCTGGAGTCCCAAGGGCATCTCTTCACATATTATACTCTTCAAGCTTTTGTGGTCCGTGTAAATTTCACACTGTTGCCCATATAAATAATGTCTTCATATTTTAAGCGTAAATACCACTGCTACGAGTTCAAGGTCATGAGTGGGATGATTAGCTTCATGCGGTTTAAGCTGTCTCGAAGCATAGGCAATCACTTTTCCATTTTACATTAGTACCCCACCAAGTTCGCTCTTGGACACATCACAATAAATACAAAAATTACCTTTTTCTTGAGGCAGGGCCAATATAGGTGCTGAGGTCAACCGGCGTTTCAACTATTGGAAGCTCTTTTCACATTCACTTGACCACCAGAATCATACATTCTTCTTCGTCAGACTAGTAAGAGGCAAAGCTATCTTGGAAAATCCACTTATGAACCATCTATAATATCCTTCCAGTTTGAGAAAACTTCTCAGGTCGCCCACATTCTTCTGCTGTGTCCAATCGACAATCGCCTGAATTTTCGTTGGGTCATTTTAGAAATTACATGGCCAAGGAAGCCCAGAATTCGCACTTTGATAATTTTGCAAATAATTGGTTCCGCTTCAAAATAGAAAGGGCAATCTTTAAGTGTTAACAGTGTTCTTCTTTTGACTGAGACTATACATGAATGTCGTCGATGAAGATGATAATGAACTTGTCTAGATAAACTCTAAAGATTCTGTTCATCAAGTCCATGAAAGCTACAGGGGCATTGGTTAGCCCAAAGGGCATCACAAGAAACTCATAATTCCCATACCTTGTTCGAAATGTTGTCTTAGGTATATCGTCCGACTTAACTTTCAGCTGATAATACCCTGAACGAAGGTCAATTTTTTAAAACACACTGGCACCGTGCAGCTGGCCAAATAGATCATTATTCTGAGGCAAAGGGTATTGATCGTCACTTTGTTTAGTTCCTATGCACATTCTCAATGATCCATCATTTTTCTTCTCAAACAAAACTGGAGCTCCCCAAGGTGAGAAGCTTGGACAATAAATCCTTTGCTGATCAACTACAATTGATATTCACCTGGTGCTGAGATAGCCAATCCATGCCTAGAATAATGTCAAACCCCTTCATGTCCATAGCAATTAGATTGGCATGGAATATGCGTTCATTTATTTTAACTGCATATGCTTCTAGAATGCCACTAGTGGACA
Organism: Begonia loranthoides; assembly: GCA_022433065.1. Classification (NCBI taxonomy): domain Eukaryota; kingdom Viridiplantae; phylum Streptophyta; class Magnoliopsida; order Cucurbitales; family Begoniaceae; genus Begonia; species Begonia loranthoides. The sequence continues at coordinate 24,953,681 of CM039478.1, forward strand.
GATAATCTCTAGAAGGTAGAAGCACTCTGTACCCACTTTTCATAAGACTAAGGAGACAATTTACTTTTACACAAAATTCGGTCGAAATGAATGAGTGAGTGGCTCCAATATCAAATAAGACATACGTAGCAATATCATCAATATAAATAGTACTTGGGATGATCAGAAAAATCATTTACTTTAAATACAGAAATTTCTAATGTTATGAAAGAATATTCCAACATCATGTAAGACACATATATGATTACTTTATAATATCATGAGTACTTGATACCACCACCGGTAGATCCTCCTCTCCATCGTTCCTGTATAATGAGAAAACTCATGGGGAACCCTGCCTGATCCTTCCACCATATTTAGACAATTTCTCGCCACATGCCCTGACTTCCCACACTTATAACACTGCCCTGAACTTGCTATGAACTGCCCATAATGATTTTTCTTACACTTTAGGCATTAGTTGGGTGGAGAAACAGTTGCTCCAGTCATAGGGTGCTTGTCGCTTACCTGTTGCGTCCCACTCTCCGACAGTCTTTTTATTCCTCTGTTTGTAGGAGGAGCACCATATTGTTGTGGGTTCTAGTTGTTCCACCAGACCCTCTGGTTTATTTCCCATTGCCTTGCCGGCATTGACTCCACATCCTCAAAATCAAGCGCTTTAGCCACAACCTGCGCATAGGGTGTAATACCCCGACTCTTCGTAATGAGATTAAGTAAGAATAATTTTGGGATTTCATAGGATGATTCTATTATGAGAAATAATACCCCCGAAGTACGTTTGGAAAATTCTATTTTTAATGAAAAATTTGCTTCTGTCACAGACATTCTTTTATTTTCTCCAATATATTTTCCCTCCTCCCCCAAGATGATTGCAAGCTTTCCACGTGGCTGACTTGTATCGGACCACCCTCCTTTGAAATGAGCAATTGTCTATTAGTCGTCCCCTCCCGTGAAACTCTTTACTTGCCTATAAAGTGATGGTAGGCGATTATGGTTGCACATTGTTATTTGGGTTTTCCATCTTTTGAGAGCTGAAGGGCGAAGGGAGTGAGTGGGTGTTGAGTTTTTCTTCCTGTGTGAGTGTGAGAAGTGAAGGTGAGGGTGCATTTTGGGTTCCGTATCACTGTGAGGAAAATGTTTGCTGCATTCCTGGGTGTGCACTATTGCTAGAGTAAGGAGGGAAATTCTACAGCAAGAACTTTCGTGAGGTATGAAATGGGATGCTTGTGGTCAGTGCAGGCCCTGCATCACGAGATTTTGTTTGTGGCTGATTTCTGACTTTGTTTAGTTGAATATTGTTGTGGATTTTTGTCTGAGATATTCTCATGCTGTGATAAACGGTTTCGATGCCTGTTAACTCTAGCATGACGAAGAAGTATGAAAATGGTATGCGAATTGTTGTTAACTGTGAGTGATGGAAATTGAAAAATGGCATGGAGTATTATTATTCTATTTATGGATTATTGCTTCATATTAGATAATGCCTTGTATTTTACTGGTTGGAATGAGACTTTAAATGGGGAGAAATTGTTATGCTATACTGAATGAATTATTACTTCCTTTTGAATTAAATTGAGAAACTGAAAAAGCTACTAAGGGTATGTGCTATGCTAATGTTGCCTTAGAATTTTGCTTCAATCTTGAGGGCTTGGCCCTGTCAAGTGATAAGTGTTCTTCGTCTAATGTTTAGTGAAGTGCTCCTTAATAATAAATAGAAGATTTATTTAAAAACCTATTACTAGCATAATAAGTTCACTAATGATTCCTTATAAAATATTGATAAATGCCACAAAATAGAAGAGATTGTTTTAATGAACCTTTGTTCCCTCTTTGTGTTAATGTCATGTTTTCCCCTTTTATAGTCTGTATATTTGTGAACCATCTTTATTAATTAAATTGTTCCTTGTTCATTAGTATATAAAGTGCCCCCTATTAAATAGCATATCAGTTGTTTGTTGATAAATGCTAGAGAATAGAAATGGATTGTTTAACTTAAGTATGAACTGTTATATCACTGTTTTAATATCATGTTTCCATATTCTATCTATTGTTGTGAACTGTACATGACATGACATCCATGCATCATGATTAGAGCTTATGAAATTGCTGACATATTACATGACATGCATAATAAATGTAAAGAGGCGTGTGGGGGTTCAGGAGATTTGGTGACAATCTATCGATGGCTACACCATAGGATGTTTCTCCTCATCGGAGTGACAGTTAGTCACATGGACTATAAGATGTTTCCTCTTCTCTTGTACCAGAAATCCCCAATGCTTGGAAATAAAAGAGAATGGTGATGGTCATCGGTGGTGATACCATAGGATGTATCTCCTCGTCGAAGTGACGGTTAGCCACATGACCATAGGATGTATCCTTTCTCTCGGTATAACAGAAAAGATAGGTTTTTTTTTTCTAAAACACATTGCATGAGCATGAGCATGAACATTTCATTTCATCCTATTTCTTACTGAGCGTCAAGCTCATTGTTTTATCCATGATGTAGGTATGTACGAGAAACAAGAGAACCGGTCAAGGACAGTTGATAAAAGATTTGCATGAGCAGATCTTGTGGCTGGCTAGGCTAAGGAGATTTAAGGAAAAAGAGTTTTGTAAGGAAACGATTAAAAGGTTTTGTAAATGTTTTAGCAAATGTCTTAAATTGCAAAGGTTTATTTATTGTAATTTTAAATGTTTTGTTCAAAAGTTTTCCACTGTGATTTGAAAAATGATTTTATGAAACAAAATGTCTTCCGCTGTATTTATAAAAGAAAAATTTTTAAATTTCACGCAATTTTAAACGTAAAAACAATCGGGGTGTTACATAGGGAATACCTCAAGTGCTAGATATTCTAACTCCCTTCAAGATCTTCATTTTAAGCCCTTGTATGAAGTGATAAACCTTGTGCTCATCTTTGTCAATCAAATGTGGAGCGAATCTAGATAAGGTTTCAAATTTCCAAATATATTCGGATACTGTCACCGTCTGGTGTAATTACACAAACTCCTCTAGTTTATGAGTCTTAACCGTATAATTAAAATACTTATCATAAAACAGCTCATCAAAGTTCTCCCATGTAAGGTTTCAGACGTCTTCTGTCACCTTGACTAAATCCCACCAAAACTAGGCATCTTGGACTAATAAATAAGTAGCGCAGGTCACCTTCTCGGTCTCATGTATTCTGGAATACTCGAACATGTCTTTGACGGACTGACTTCATTCTTCGGCTCCCATGACATCAGAAATACTGTCGTCAAAGTTGGGAGGCTGGAGTCATTTGAACTTTTCCCAACCGGCTTCCTTCAGAACCATCACATCATGATGGTTACCATTTCCATTGTCCCTCTCAATAAGCCGCTCCACTATAGTGGTCAAATGGTTGATTACGCCATCCCAATTTCTCACATTCTCTTAGCCAGCCATGTTTTCTTGGCCGCCAACCGTCTTGTTCCTCTCGTCATTATTTCACATATTATCCCTTGCTCCCCTCTTCATTCTACAATCCTATACAATTTCATATTATGAAACAATAAGTTAAAGAAAACTATTTAAAATTTTAAAACTAAACTTACAATCAAAGGAGCATTCCACGATGAGTCTTGTGTTACCAACAGTCTACAGAAACACGTTTAATCCAGTTATGCTTTGATACTAGCTGTAATGCCTCGTGTTATTAAAATATTTTCTCTTTTAGCCATATAAAAATTTTTCTTTTGATTTTCCTTAATTTATTTAAAACGTGTACTAAGAAAGTATATTAGAGTAATTAAGTGGAATTTCATAATAAGTTCAAAACACAGTTTCAATATCTTAAACAAAAGTTCATTATTTTACAAAATATTTACCATATTCGAAACCATAATTACTATTCAAAATAACTAATTTTACTTCCCATGAGCTATAACCCTCAGGTTGAACCTGGCTGATAACCCAAGAGCTCATCTTGCTATGTCTCCTGCTCCACTAGCATATCTCTGGACTCATAACAACCTCCTACATCATAGGACAAAACAATGAGCCTAACAGCCAGCAAGAAATAGGATGAAATGCAATGCTCATGCTCATCCATGCTTATGCAGTCTATCTCAGAAAAAAAAAAAACCTATCTTTTCTGTCTTTACATTTCATTGCCAGAGAAAGGATACATTTGTTGGTCCTCGTTGCATAACCATACCTCCAACCCTATGTGGGACGAGCTATCAATCTAGGGTGTAGCCACTTATGACCATCACCAATCTCTGCAGTCCAAGTGTTGGGGATTTCTAGAACAAGAAAGGCATACATATGTTGGTCAATGTGGCATAACCATAACTCCATCCCTACGTGGGACGAGCTATCCATCTGGGGTCTAACCACCAAGGACTGTCACCCATCTTTTGAATGCCCACATGCCTATTGACATTTGTTCATTCGTTTTATCAAACATGTCATGCATATGTCAACATTTTCATAAGTCCTACTCATAATGTATGAATGTCATGACATATTTAGTCCACAACAATATACGGAATATACAAAAGAAAGCATAATACCAAAGCAGTGGTATAACATTTCATGCTTAAGCTAAACCAATCCATTTCTATCCTTTAACATTTATCAACAATTTATAAGAACAATTCATATGCTATTTAACAGAGGGCAATTTATATGCTAATTAACAAAGCACAATTCGTATATTAATTAACAAGGGGAAATTCATATTTTAATTTCATAGAGAGCAATTTATATTTTAATTACTGAGAACAATTTATGCTTTAATTAACCGAGAGCATTTTATGGAAGCAGGGAACATTTATCATAACAGAACATCCATAGCCCTCACGATAACATATTTTCCACCAAGAAAAGGACCAATAACTTTTAACAGGGGCATGCAAAGTGAGCATCCTAATACAGTCAACCATAATCACAAAATATTATCCAGCTATTCGTTCAACTATAAATGGCAGTGGTTAACAATCCAACAACAACTGATTAATACTTACAATAATTCCTTATTGTCTAACACCTCACTATTAACAATAATCTCAGGGCATTTTTATTTACTTTCTCCATTAGACTATAATTAACAAAAACCAACCACTAATACAACATTTCACAACTGAGAGAATATTCCACAACCAGGCAACATTTAACCAATTGAATGGTAATGGCTAAATTCATCTAACATGAGTATATTAACGTCACAGAAATGAACCAAGGCAATGCTCAACAGACAAGAAAAATCCTATGATGTAGGGCCTCCTCTACATCCCATTTCTTCCCACACTTGAAGTTTCCCCACTACCTAATGCTTCCTTCTCACCAACAGCAGCGCACCACCTTAACCACCAACCGATTGCAGTAGTCCATGACACTCTCCTAAGGTCACAGAGCTCCCCACATTCAGCTTCAGCAATCCAAAACACTCTTCTCTCCCTCTCACACTTGGCTCTTCAGAACAAGATAGATCACTCCTGTGAACTTCTCACAACTCTCTATAAATCTCAATTCCAAAGTGTTTCCTCATCATCATCCATCGCTTTATAGATAGAGAAACTTTCTAGGGACACAAGACTGATGGACACTCACTAAGATCGAAGGAAGTGGTCCAATTTGACCATGCCATGTGTAAAGTCCCTTATCATTTCGAGAGTTTCACATGAAAATCGCTGGTTGAAGTCGATGAAGAAAACCTAATTTTTCGCGAATTGTGTGGTTCCGGTCGCCAACCCTGTCGATGGGAATAATAGACTGCTCAGTCGACTTGACCCAAGGGATTTCGCCTCCTTCTCCAAAACGTCACCGTTTCCATAATTCATCCTCATTCCTTTTCTTAAATACTTTAAACATTTTCCCTTTTAATTACCAACATAACATTTACATTAACTTTATACCTTAATTAATCCCTTAATTATTCTAATAATATTTCTTCATTAATTTTCATTGTATTTTATCTAGTGTACCATACACATTTCGGAACGTATTTTTCTTTTATCAAAATATCCATTCATAAAATCTTGTACGTTATACATAGATGGATTTATCCGTGTATTACAAGAATTAATTAATTATTCTTTAAGTTAAGTTACCTAGTAATCAGGAAGTAAATAATCAACCAAACTTAGATTATAGCCGATTTATTGATATTTTGCTTATTTAGTATTTACTATCCTATAGTATGTAAATGGCTATTTAAAGAAACCTCGTGTAAATGTTTAAGACAGTGAAGATTGAATATTTAAAAGCTTTTGCTTTGTTTCAAAATAGGAGTGATTACTTTTTTTAATCTTTCGGTGAGTTATATCCAAAGTTGCTTGTGTGTGTCATATCACAAGATTGAGGTTATTTGTAAGTTGAGTAGCCTCTCTTGTTAGCATCCATACTCCTACTCCTTGGAGGAAGAGTGTGTGAAGTGGTGTCGAACTTTTAAGAAAAGTTTTCATTGGCAAAGTCATCCATACGGGAGTGCAAGTGTGACTTTTTGCTATTTCTAGCCAATCTATTTCTCTCACACATATTTTCAAAACTGTGGTGTTTCTTACTATTATTTTTAGAAGATTTCTTCTTTGTTTATCAGGGAAGTCGTGTTCAAAATTTTAGAGAGAGCTTTTAAATCAAGAGAGATATTGCTTTCCAAAGTCAGACTTTCCAAAAAGAATTTGCGGCAAAGTATAAAAAGTTCAGCTGACTAGTCGATCTCCTTCTCTTCAGTAGATCGACCGCTCAATTCCCAGATGATTGAATCTATCTTATTTCACCTTCAACCGTTCGACTACTTTTTTGACTTTGAAGTTACGGATGATTATCTACAATCGTTCTCTGCCTATATTGATAAGTCGTTCAGCTCACGCTTTGTAAGATTCGGTTGTTCACTCCTTTTGTACGAATGACCACTCACAGGTTATTTTCTTACCTTCCTTCCACCGGTGCATCAATGTATCTCATCCTTAGTTAGGATTGAGTGACAGTTCTGCCTAAGATTCACCATAGAATGTATCTTTTTCCTTGGACTGATAATGTCCAACATCTTGACTATTACATGGCTATAAGTAATGGACTGAAGGGAAATGCTCATTTATTTTGTAATAATGCATAGTATGAGCATTACATTGACCATATTCATTTTATTTCTTACTGAGCATTAGACTCATAGTTAAAGCTTGTGATGTAGCTAAGGGGTTCGATCAAACTAAAGTAAACATAGAGTGATATCAAGGACTGTAGACAAAGGGGCATAGCCTCGTCGAGCGCTTACGTTACTTGATGTTTTTTGACTGATGGGTTGTGACTCTCCAAATTCTAAAAATTTATATTATGTGTAATGTATAAAGTAAGGAAGGATATAGTATGTTAAGAACCTTTTTAGTATTTCTAATATTAAAAATGTATCTTTTGAAGTGTGAAAATGAAATGTGAATTACTTCTGCTATCTTTCTCGTTTTCTCTCAAACATTTAAAAAAAATGTACCCAACAATAAGTAATAATATGTTATGGGAAATGATAAAGAAAAACAAGTCGTTACATTATGAGACCCAACAATTGTTTTTAGAGTTGTGTAAGTGTATTGATGTTCGTATAACTATAAGTATTGACGATTAACATGTTAAGAGGCATTTATATCAGCAGTGTCATGAGGTAGATTCCATTAGAGGTAGGGGTTTTATTTATTATATTCAATTATGCATATTGTTTTTAAAATCATATTTTGAGATATATTTCAAAAATATGATAACATGTCTTGTCCCACACAGACACACACACACACATATGTATACATACATTTTTCATGCACATTTACTTTTATGAATCCATCTCTTATCATATGTACATACTAGTTGGGGTTATAGGATTTGCTTGGTCCATGAGCGGAGTTGCTTATTTTGCATATACTACCATTTGAGTTTGTCTTCACACATTACACAAGCAGTTTAGGACAAATAACGATGTCATGTCCCCAGATAACAATTTGTATTCCTAATCGAATTTACTGTTGTTATGTCATGTTCTTTCTTGATGATTGTTTTCTCCCTCTTATGCTTATAGCACTTATGCTCATGGTTCATGAGTCATTTCCTTTTCATTGATGGATTTTCTATTATGATAGTGGTGCATTATATTATTATTTACCACAACATAGTAGAAATGTTTTCTTGTGATCTGACTGACGATTCTTAGAACTTGTTTTTAATGACTAATTTTCAATCATGTTCGTATAACTTATTTTGCAATACTGAATATAACACTTGAAATCCCTATTTGAGTGTAGTTAGGTCACCCCAAATGACTACTTATTCCTTAGGTCGTATAAAAGGTGATTAAGAGTGGGCGGATCATGAATTAGTGGATTCTAATTATTTTATTCATTTTGTTAGTGTTTTTAATGGTGAGCTTTTGTCGTATTATGTTAATTTCCTCTTATTCAAGGGTTTTATATGACTCTATTATGGTGTTTTTACATTATTGTCATACTATTTCATTTTAAATTTTTATTATCATATTATCTTTGATATTACTATTAGATCAAAGTAAATTAAATCCAAGTCTTTGTGACTTAGCTTCCCCAATAAATTATTTGGTTTCTATGTAATACATCGATAATGTTTTTCCCGTATACGCAATGTAATCCATTTTTGGGATAATTAATATATTACATTGCATATCGATACGTGTTAAATTATGACGTTTATTTTTGGGGTAAATATTATGGGATAAAAATTAAGTATGAAAAGGTGATAAAAAGCTGTAATTGACGATTCATGTCGTTATCCATGTTTATTTAATATCGTCATACTCTTGTGAAGCATGCTTATTTGTTTGAATAGTTAGTTGTAATTTGACGTATGATCTCAGTTTAATAGTATGCTCTGATCGCTGTTTCTTTTACCGTTGTGTTCTGTAAATTCAAGCATGTCATTCACTGTTTTAATTCGTTGCTATAGTTGTTCTTTTATGCGCGTTTAATTACTGCTATTCATTGATGTTCGCTGTTTAAATTTCATTATGTTATACTACATCAACATGCATCATGATAATAGAAACAAATAGGAAATGTCACCTTTAGGGTGGTAAGCATTACGTGTGGAAAAATGATAAATAAAATAAATGAAAGAAGATGATGGGGTGTTGGTGGTTAGATGAGTAGTTCGGATCTAGTCTGGTAGCTAGGCTACACCCCTCCTTTGTCGGGAATGGAACTAGCTACACACAGGAGATTAAAAGCCGACCAAGACTATACCAACACACATGGGTTCCTCCAATCTCCCGCTCGACGTACGAGTTATGATGAATGAAAAAATGAAAGAAAGAACGTAATGAAAAGATTGGTTTGGGGTGGTACTCATTCCAAAAGAATTAAAGAGAGACATAATCATACTGGGTAACCTCATTCCTTACTAGGCCTTTAGGCTTACGTTTTACTTGTAGTGTAGGTACATGTACGAGAAAATGATGAACAGATCAAAAAGTAGGGATGAAGGATTTGCACGCACAGGACTTGTGGCTGGCTAAGCTAATGAAAGTGAAGAAAGTGCTTTTGTAACTAATACGTAGTGAATTGTTTAGCATTCCTTAAATGAATGATTTTGCTTCCGCTATATTTTGATAAAAGATTTTATAACTATAGTTTTCCAATACTTATAATGATTTTCATAACGAGTATAACGAAAGGGTTTTGACGGTCCGACTTTTTAAAAAGAACTCTTATTATATTTTAAAAGGGTTTTTTGCTTTTTACAAAAGAAAAGAAAAGTTTTAAATTTAACACATTTATAATAAGATGAGAAAAATCTGGGTCGCCACATTCTAGGTCTTCTATCATGAGCTATTTATTTATACGTAATAGATAGTCAGATCCTACCAAGGGTCAAATAATTTTTTGTTTCTTTCATGACATCTTTTTTTTGTCATGACAGTATTTCTATCCTATTGAATAAGTCATTGGATTACAACCATGTTATTCCTTTTAGCAATCCTAGTTTGAAATAAATTTTTTTGATAATTTATAACTTAAAAATCATAATTTATAAATTTTTTAGGAGGTGCAATTAATGTGATTTGAAAATCCATCCAAATGAACTAGGGTTTCCATTATCTTTCATTCATTCATGATCATTTATAACTCAATTACTTGAGCCCTTTTCTTTCAATCAATTTTCGTTTTGTAAGTAAATTCTTAGGATAAAAATCTTATAATTCAACTATTCTAACTTGTATGTTAAAACTTAAGAATACATTCATTTACGTTTTTCTTGAAATTAATGAAGAAAACATCTTCCAATTGTCTAAAAATATAAAATTTTACTTGAATAATCTCAAATAATTTGAATTTATGATGACATGTCTTTTACTTGTCATTTGTTAATTGTTGTAAAGAATATATTATTTAATTATTTATACATCATAGTAACTGTGAACTATAAAATTATATAATCAAAATTAAAAGTCATTAATTTTAATATTATTACATTTTGTTACACGTGAGATTGAAGCGGATTAGTTTAGTACCGCCTAAATAGTTTCGTGGTTGTCTTCCACATTTATCCTATATAAATAGCTCTCTTCCCTCACAATCTTCTCTGTTGTCTCTATAAGACTGACATAGAAACAACGACTATTATTGTACATGGCACAGATATGAAAACCAATATGGGTTCTCTTGTCCATGTGTAGGAACCCTAGTCACGCCAAAGGAGATTCGATTACATGGAAAAAGAATGAACTTTTGTCCTAGAATTATGTTTCCTTGGGGCTCCTTGTCCAATGACCTTGTAAAGTTATTTGGGCAAAATTTTATAAGAGTTTTGGTAATTAATTGATATTCATTTTAGCTGGTTTTATAGAAAAATGTAGTTTTGTTATAACATTGCAAGAATCTAAGTTAAAAGAGGTATTTTGTACATCGAGATGATTTTCTAAAAGATTTTTTAAAAAAAAGGCTTCTAGAAAGATTTACAAGAGATTACCAAAATCAAATCTTGGAAGTCATCTAGAAGGAGGTCATTACATGCCCTCATATATGTGACACTGAGGATCCAATTTAAGCCTCTAGAAGTCAATTAAGTCCATTTTTAGTTAGTCATTAGATTAGATTTTCTTTTTGCATTTTTATGAGTATTTTCATGGCTGGAGAAGAGAGAATCAGTGCTACAACAAAAAATTCTCACCTATTGATGACCGAAGGGGATTTTCTACTATTTTATTTCTTCTACTCCAAACCATGTCTTTTTTTTTTAATTTACGTGCTTTATTTTCTACTACGAACTAATTTCTTTCTGGTTGAGAAAATAAAGTAAAAAAGTTTATATATGATGTTTTGTATTATTAGTTTGCAGGTTCTACCAATTAGTTTATCTAAAATTTTACTTAATTATGATTATAGTAAAATGGCGATTGTTTGAATGATAAATTGTTTTCTATACGTACCGAACGGTAAGTTGAATTCTAGAACTTGTGTTGAATAATGTGCGGTTGTTAGATTCAGAAAAAAAGTTAGCGTTTTTTTGCAATGACTATACATATAAAAGGTTATATCTCATAACCTTTATAGAATTCATATTTATCTTTTATTATATTTTTACACAGACATATAATAAGAATAAATTAAAGAAATTAACATAAATTATTATATTATATATTGAATTTTAAGTTATTTAATTGATATTGCTATAACATTGTTGTGACATGTAAACCAAAAAGTATAATTGGTGGGAAACCAATCTTAGTCATTTTTCTCATAAATTTATCTCCATTATTTAATTGTTTTCTTTTACTTTGTAGTTATCAATTTTTTTATTTATAAAAATCACATCAGTTTAAAACTGATTTTATAACAATCTTTTTATAAATGATTCTATGTGGATTCGACACTCAATCTTAATCATTATATTTCTTATTACGTTAGCATACACTTGCACTTAGGTATATTATTTCACAAGATGCTTTTTAGCACCATTGTTGGGGAATAATTATTATAATTGCTTCTAATAAAATCAATCGAACTTTCTACTATTTATTTGTCACTAAAAATCTAATTTTTGTTTTCTAGACATGACACTGCATGATAATTAAAAAAGACAAATCAGATATTGAACTTCTTGATTCCGAAATTGAACGCACTTTTAAAGCAAGAAGAAGAGAACAAAGATGTAATAAAGATCAACAAAGAATGGGTGACAACGCTATGCAACAACCAATAAACAATAGGAATAGACCAATCTGAGATTACGTTATTATGAGCCCATGTGAATGGAATTGACGGATTGCGTGACCTATCATCCAAGCTAGAAACTTTGAACTTAAACTTATAATGTTGTAGATCTTACAGCCTACTGGTCAATTCAGCAACCTAGCTATAGAAGAACCTCATCTACATCTTAAAATTCTATGGAAGTCAGTGATTCACTCACAGTAAAGGGAGTTTCCAAAGATGCCCTAAGATTGAAACTTTTTTCTTTTTCTTGGACGGATAAGGCTAAATCATGGTTAAACTCTTTATCTCTAAATTTGATAACAACATGGGCTGAGTTGACATAAATGTTTTTTAGAAAATATTTTACCCCGATTAAGAATGCTAACCGACGTAATGAAATCACTTTGTTTAAACATTTCGATGATGAATCAGTATTTGCAGCATGGAAAAGATTTAAGGAGCTACTATGTAATACCCAAAATTAAGCTTAGACTAAGGATGATCATAATTGTGAATTTTAGAGATTAAGAGATGATTTTATTATAGAATGTAATACCCAAAAATAAGTTTTGCATAATTAGTGATGATTATTGAGGATATTTGGTGGATTATTGGTTAGAATAATTGGTGGATTATTGGTTAGAAGATTGTTAAATTATAAACTAAAAGAAAGGGTTAAGTGAGCAAAAATATGGTAGTGGCGTTTATGAGTGGCGATGTGGAATCGGTTGATCATGGGATCAGCCAATTGTGTGTGGCTAAAACATTACTGGGGCGAGAAGATTTGGCGAAGAAATGACAGAGGCTAAATGATGGCGTGCGACGTTGGTCCGATCAATCACTTGGAAAATTGTGTGGCGGTTGATCATGAGATCAACCAGCCTCACTACGAAATGCAAAAACCAAGTTTTTAGCGTTACTCCATTCGATCCTGTAAATCAAGGCTTGATCAATTGACCTTAAGGGAAAGTGTAATCCTGAGGCGACGTTCTCTATGATTTCTCCGCATGTCAATCCTTTACAGATGTCCATTAATATGAAGAGTTAGGTAAGATATTTTAGGGATAAATGAAGCGTATGAAGGAAGCTAGAGAAATGGAAATAGAGAGGAGAGATAGAGAGAGAAAAGAAGGAATGAGAAGCTCTCTTGAAAATTGAGAGCCGAGAAGAAAAACAATGGAAAGACATAGCTGAGTGTGAGAGAAGAAAAGAGAGATAGAAACTGAGTGAGTGAGTTGTGGGAGAGCCGAGCATGGGAAAGCTTCTGGAGAAGAAGAGGAAAGGGAGCTTAGTGAGAGGGAGCTTCTGGACAAAGGTGAAGGGTGAGCTTCTGTGCGTTATTGTGAGACTCTGGACTAATGTGCTTCAACTAATGCATAGCTTCCTTCTTATTTTAAGGATTTTAGGTAAATGTTTGGATGATGTTGTGGTTATGGCTCTCCACTTCCTGTTGCTCGATAAAATGTGTATCAATGGTCTGTTGTCAGATAATGCTCCTTATTGTTTGCTGCTTCTTGAATTTGTGAAGTGTTTACGCTTGGAGATATTTGTTTACTGTATTCATTTTAGTGGTTGGGTGATAGTAATGCTCTCTATCTTATTTATGAACATTTCGGTTGATGTATGCTCTGTTTCTAACGATCCAGTTTTTCTTATGTTTAAAAATCCCGTAAAATTTAAAACTTTTCTTTTTATAAAAACATTGGAAGACTTTTCTTTTGTAAAACTCGATCGTTAATTTCTTCACGTAAAACCTTTTTATAAATTGCAACGGAAGTAATAACATTTTTTTTCGTTTAAGAACATAACTTAATTACATTACAAAACCTCCTACCATTCGTTTTCACTTAATTTCTTTTAGCCCAGCCAGCCACAAGACTCGCACGTGCAAATCTTTTATCAACTGCTACAAATCTTTTCTTGTACATATACCTACATCACAAGACTTAACTAATGAGTCTAACGCTCAGTAAGTGATAGAATGAAATGCAATGCAGATGTGATGCATGATCATGCGATACATTATAGAAAAGAACGGTATCTTGTCTATTAACCTGGGCGATGCATAAGTCAATTGGTCACGTGGCTTAACTGTATCTTCGACAAGGAGACACACCAACAGGGGTGTCACCATGTGCCATACCCATACACTTTTGTTGAAGACATTGGAGATTTTTGTACAAGAGAAAAGGGCATGTGGCTATACCGTACCTCTGCTCCCTACGTGAGAGTAGGTACCCCATTGGGGGTGTCATCATTGATGGGCCGTCACCAATCCTCCCGAACTCCCACAGGCCTATTTACATATATTAAGTATGTCATGCAATATGTTCGTGGATGCATACAGTCTTATATCCTCAAACATGATCATATAAATGTCTAATAAATATATTATTAAAAGAACTTAGTTCTAGTAAACATACAATATGCAATCTTAACTCTTACAATGTAGGGTCCGAAGACCAAAGCATAGTAAGTATCAACTTACTTGCGGTCCTTAGCACGTTTAGCTCTTTATCCGTTTTCTCATTAATACCTTCAAAATAATTATCATTCATTTATTAATATTTTATCAATTATAAATCTCGACTTTGATACCGTTATTCTAATTATTATTTAATAATTCAATTACCACTTTCACGATTTTCATCACTTGCAATTAACAACCAACGAATGCAGAGTAGACCATATAAGCATTTCCAATAACAATGCATAATCCCACCATTTAAACCACTTTTCCATTACATATACCCAATAGAAATTACCATAAGGATATTCGTAACAAAAATCATCTCAAAAGCGAGGCCCTTTACAATTATGCTACTACCCCAAATTAAACCCACCAATTTATCAAAGGAACAACCAACATAGTATATTCCAACCATGATTTTATCAAGCAGTATAGCATAGGCAAATCCCAAACCTAACCAATTCCAAGAAATGTCCAGACAATAATTCCAATAACAGATTGTTCATATGATATATCATCCAAAATTTATCATCAATAAAGCCTTATACATTCTTGCCATAATTACCCAGCAAAAGAGAATTACATACACAAAAACACCAATTCAAAAGGCTAAATTCAACATCACCTTTCTCCTTCAGTTATTGTCTACCATATTTCTTCACAAAATAATAACAAGTCGAGCAATATATGCAACACTCCGACTTTTTATTGGAATTTAATAAATATACTTAGAGTATAAATTGGGAATTTTGGATTACGTTAGATAATTATCAGGGTGTTACCAATGACACAATCGTTAAGTTATAATTTAAGAGAATTTATTGGGGGATTAATCGATGGAAATCAATTTAGGAAATGAAAACGAGAAATTTAAATTAATCCTCTAATAAATTTTAAACTATATTTGGAATAAATCGGGAGTTAGAATTTGGGTCGGTTAATATGTGATACGAATATTTAATACTTAAATATATTTTTTATATATATATTAATTAAGATTAAATTATGGGAAATTAAGGTATGACATAAATTATTAAAGTGGGATTAGAATTTAATAATAGATAAAATAAATTAAAAGAAAAATTAAAAGGGTAAGAGGACCGGTTCGGTTCAGTGTTTGTGTGGTGGATTGGGTTGGTTCAGAAGTTAAATTTAAGAAAGAGGGAGGATTAGGTTAGTTTATAATTTTGTTTTGCTGAAGAAAACATGAAGAGAGAAATGAGGGGTGAGAGGGAGATGGAGCCCGAGCGTCAGAGCGGGGGCTCGGAGGCGGAGCCAACGACGACGCGAGACGAAGACCGAGCGGGGCTGACGACGCAACGGCGGGCTCGCGATGGATGATTGAAGCGTAGGGCTTCGTGGGACGGACAACGTTGGGTCACCGGATTTGGAGTTGACGGTCGACGATCTGTCGATTTCAGTCAACGAAGACGATGAATGGCGACGTCTGATGAGCTGCTGGTGTGGAGGGTCGGCTAGGGCTTCGATGAAGCATCGGGCTTCGCGAGTTGGAGTTTGGGTCGTCGGTTTTGGAACGGGTCACCAGATTTGTCGTCAACCGTCGAAGATCTGTTGATTTCCTGTGACGCTCAACAACAACGGATGGAGAGGGCGACGAAATGGCGAGGTTTGGCGTCGGGTACTCCGACCTGGATTGACAGCTCGGGTTTGCTGTTCTCAGAATTTCTCAGGTAACATAACCCTTCTTCGATTGTGTTGATCTGTGACTGGATAAGATTTGGAATATGGGATGGGTGATTGATACCCTGCTAGTTGTTATGTTAGGCAGAAACTGATTTGAGTTGGCTTGGTATTTCAATTGTTAAATGAAAATGGATTAACATTGGTTGGTGCTGCTAATGTGTGAATCTATGTGGATTATGTAGATTGATTTGTGATATGAAAGTTGGAATATATTGTTGTGATGCTGTGTTCAATTTGTAAAGTCTAGATATACACTAGAAAAAGGTTGCTATTTATGGTTTGTTTTGCGGGTTGATGGATAAGCTCTTGGAACCAATAACATGTTAGTTTTGGAAGGGGATAATTGCTTGTTCAATGTTAATAGGTTGCTTAATAATTGAAAGCTATTTGTTAGTTGGAATTGTAAAGCATATCTGTTGTTGAGTATTGATAAAGATGGATATTTTATGTCATTTGGAAACAACCATGTTTAGTTAAAGTTTTGATGACGTGCTTTGTTGTTTTGTATTGAGCCAATCATTGGATGAACGTATGTTAGTAATTAGATTAGTTTAATTGGAATAAGATATATTTATTGTAGATGTTAAAGAGTTCCTAGAACTACTATGTGATTAGGATAGGGAAAGAATAAAAGTTATAAGTCATGATTATTAATGATAGATGTTTTTAATTATAAAGGTATTAGAAAAGGAGAAAGAAAGATGACGGTTCAGCACCAATACGCGTTAAATAATTGAGGCAAGGATTAAGGGGTGTTTTGGCCATTGAAGCCCTACACCACAAGTATGAGTGTGTGAGTTTAGTGTTAGTATGTTATTGCTAGTTGTTAAGTATGTGTTTTACCTTAAAATGCTTCATGTTAGTTGTTAAGTACGATAGCCTTAGAAATGCTTATTATTAGTAGTTGACTATGCTCTGTGACTTGCGTTAAAGTAGTGTTGAATTTCCTTGTTGTAAACGATTTCCTTGGTTATTAACTTGTGATTTGTGTTCTGTAATTTCTGTGATGTTCCCTTTTGTTAATGTGTTCTGTTTAACTAAGTCATGCAAATGTATTGATAGCATTGAATTGATAAATAAGAAGGGTTAATGCGTAAAAAGAGAAATACTCATGGTTTACTTAATTGTCATTACTTCTGATGTTGTCGTCTTTTACTTGTCGTTACTTATTAAGCATGAAATTAATTAGAAATTAGCATGTCTAACTAGCATGAAATTAGTTTGTGCAAATCAATTAAAAGCATGTTTAATGAACTAGTTATGCATCTTAATCCATTGAACTATTAAAGGTAGGTTTAAATCATCTAGGATAATAATTAAAATCCTTCCTCGGTGTGAAATCAACTCGAGAATGAAATCAATTAGGATAATATCTAAACTATTAAATCTAACATGTTTAATTGATTAGAATAAAGCATGTAAATCAACTAGAATAAGCCATTTATAAACTTGAGCATATAATTAATTAGAACGATATTAGCATGTAAATTACTTAATATGTATCTTATATTCTTTTGAGTATGTAAATCGGCCAAGCATATAAATCGTAATTTTCGTTAAAGCATGTTAACTAATCAAATTAGATAAATAGGCTTGAACATGTTAATTGACTAAAGTGGTGTTATAACTTGAGCATGTGAATTGCTAATCAATTTAATTAATTGAATCAATTGAATATGTTGACTAATTAGCTAATCTAAGTATGTAACTAAGCAGGATAACTAATTAGTTGTTTAAACCTTGAACATGATAACAACTTAGTTGAGCATGTAATTGAATTGGATTAATATTCGCATGTCAATTAATTAAGATAGGTCATGTAATAAGTTTGTAATTAGTATGTTCAAATAGTAGGTTCAATTAACTAACTAGAACAAAAACATGTTTAGATCACCTAGAATAATAATCGGGAAACATGTAAATGGATTAGGAAGTTAACTAGATAATGGATATGTTAATTCTTGTATTCATTATTATAAATGCTCTCTGTATTGTTGGTTGCCTTCATAGCTATGCGTTTTCAATTCCTAATATGCTTTTATATGTGCCTTTAATTTTAGTTACTTTCGTTTACGTGTACTTCAATTATCATTAGTGTTACGTAATATGTATCATGCATAACGTTAGGTTGAGAACATATGGTCATGCATCATGTTAATAGAAACTAATAGGGAGTACCACGGGGTGGTAAGCACACATGCATGAGTGAGGATAAATGATGAAAATGAATAAAACGGTAAGATAATAAAGGACTCTGTGGTCCGGTAGCTTAGCCCGACACAGACACAAAGAAAAGAATAAGGGAGTTGGGGGCGGATGGGTAGTTCGGATCTAGCCTGGCACTGGACTACGCCCCTTTCTCTTGTCAGGAAAGGGACCAACTGCCACAGGAGGTTATAAGCCGACCAAGACTATATCATTCCATATAGGTGCTCCAATCTCCAGCTCGAAGTACGAGTAAAGAAAGAAAGAAAAAAAAGAAAACAATTGGTTTGGGTGGCCCTCATTCCAAATAAACTAAAGAGAGTCATAAGCATATTGCATTAACCCTTTTTCCTTACTAAGCCCTTTGGGCTTACAGTTGTTTGTGGTGTAGATGTAGGTACTGTAAGTAGAGGAATGCACGAACTAGGAGTAGCGAAAGATAAAGAACAAACAATAGCAAGCAGGGATGATGGGTTTGCACGCTCGAGGGATGCTCACGGTTGGCCAGGCATAAAGAGGGTAAAAGAGAAATGGTTTTAATTAAGTTGTCTAAATTGTAATTAACATAAGTTTTATTAAAAGAGTATTTAATTTAGTTAGTCCTTTCATTCAAACGACTAACGTTTCCGCTAAGTTTCTAAATGATGATTCTAATTACGCTTCCGCTATGTTTTCAAATAGTTTTTATTTTAACGCTTTCGCATAAGTTTTACAAAAAAAAAAGGGATTTTATAACGAGTTTTATGAACGGTTGGTAGCAATCTGGTTTAGACGCGCTCTGATTTAGTTTCAAAAAGAAAATTTGAAATTTTAACTCATTTTAAAGGATTTACGAAAATCCAGGTCGTTATAATATAAACCCAAGCCTATAATCAGTAACCAACTATTCTTCAATAGAATGCAATTCTTCAACAGTATGCAGATTAATCAAATTCTCAGAATATAGTCATCTAATAGTAGACTGAATTTAAACCAACCAGTGATTCACAGAAACTACTTCATCTCACATTTAGCCACAACTAATCAGAATTAAACCAACTAAATTCTATATATTTTCACATGCACTAACCAACAAATAAAACCAACTGCAGCACTTAATTAGAGGATGAATTCATACCCACAATTACTGTGTATACAATAGAACAATACACAAAACAGGAGCAGCTCAACAATAGGTTATTCCCTTTACAGATTACCCAATAACTAAAACATCCAATAATTCAGTTGTTGGACAAAGAGAAATCACTATCTTCGTATATATTTCCAAAGCAATATATAATAGATTTAATATTTGGAGATACACAAACTACCTTAAGCATAAGGAATACCCGATCCCTGACACTCCCATTTTCTCCAACAAACTTTCTTTTCTCCCTTCACTTCAAGGCCCTCTCCTCCATTCATTCACTCTCTGACTCTTTTCTCTCCTCAAGAACACCAGACTTGAAGATCACCTGAGAGCAAGCCTCCTACCATTCGGTCTTCAACTCACAATAACTCACTCCCAGCTCCAGACACTCAATATCCCTTGGCAATTCTCAGGTCCATCCAGTCCTTTCTCTTCTTTCAACTCTCCAGAGAGTTTCCCCTTTGCCATATCCAACCACTGCCATACCTATAGAGGCGGAGAAGATTGCAACGCAGATGGAGGATTGCCCACATCAAGGTGGGTTTTCCAACCAGCAAATACCGCATGGAAATCTTGCTATCATCTTGGGGGAAGCAACTGAAGAAAAACTCGTTCCGGTTCACCACAAATTCGGACCCACCCAAGCAACGAGTCATCGCCCACACTCGGCCAAATTCCCTTGCCATCGTCCCTGCTCAATTCATCCCTGCAATTTCCTCCACGCCCAATCCCAAATGCAGAAACAAATGAAAGGAAATTTGTCCAATTACCAGCAACAAAATCCAACCACTTACCTCGCCCAACAATTTTACAGCATCAGGAGAAATTGTCCCCAAAGACCGAGCGTGCCCTAACCACGCACAGTTTGCCCGCTACAACGCCAGTAGACTGTCGGATCCTTCACGCACACCGGCGAAGCGCAGCACCGGCACGGACAGCTCGAGCCTGAGCCCGAGCTCTCCCCCACTCGCTCTTTCTCTTTCTCTCTCGCCTCCCACAGTCTCCTCTCACAGGTTCTCCCTTTCATCTCACTCAATTTTCTTTTCTTCAAAGTAAAATAAAAACCAATCAAAACTTATCTCTAGCCGAACCGAACCGAACCAGCGAACCGGGGCAAACCAGTTCACTATCATCTTTTTCCTTTTTGATTTCCCTTTTGTTTTAATTACTCACCAAATCTATGTAATTTGTTTTCTTTTAATTTTAAACCTCTTTTTCACTCAATTAAATTCTCTTTTAATAATTTAATTAAATTCTTCATTAAATTATTTTCAACTCAATTTCGATTCCCGATTTATTTCGAGTATTGCCCGATGATAAATATCGATTTCCCAAAATAAATCATCATTAATTATCCAATTAATCGATATAATTATATTCCAACAATTATTTTTCTAAACGTATTTTCAGGGTAATATATTCCATAATAAAATTTCTCTAAATAATCGAATCATACCCCAATTAATTTCTTATTTATCCTTAATTATGTAATGAAAAATCGAGGCACTACACTATTGCTTGAAGTTAGTTTCTCTATGATGAATTTTGTGAGAAGTTAATTATAATGTCTCTCTACTTTTATAGATTATGGACTTGAAGGGAAGTATTCTCTGTCACAATACTATTGAGAAACTGTGTAGTTTATGGAAATGTTAATGAGGTTTGAGGTTCAGTTCTTTTACTGCTCTAAAGGGTTTTGTTAAAGATTATCATACTGAAAATTTTGGTTGGTGATGTTAGACCTGGTTGAGCTGATTCTGTTAAGTTGGTATGTTTTGGCAGTGTGTTGCTAGGCTCCACGGTTGTTATTTAGTTTTGGATTTGAGTTATGAAATTAAATAATGGTATCGAAATCATTGAGGATAATGAACTGTAAAGATGAGGATAATGAATTGTGATTATTTATTATTGTGTACTTAATGGTTTTAAAGGTATTAAGGAGAAGAAGAAAGTGCTAAACTCTCTAAGGACGCCAAGTAAGTGATATTGTTTGTGTTTTAGTCTTTGGGGCCTACATAACGAGAGTTAGGACTTGTTTGATGTTTACATTTACTAAATTATCAAGATATTAATCATGCTATCATTCGAGAATGTATTGTTGTGTGATTTTTTGTTATTTTAATGATGTGTTTATTAGATTTAAGTTCTTTAAGTTAATAATATTGATATTGATCATGCTTTGAAGATTAAATTGAGGATATATAATTGTATGTATTCATACGCATTCATGCATCATGGTTTTTAAAACATTGCGAAAATGAATTTAAGCATGATTTTGTAAAGAAAACGTAAACATATACTAAATGTGAATAAACGTAAATAGGTGGGGCGAGATATGGGGTTTTGAGTTGGTCACTCTACCTCGTCAAGTTTTGACATCTCTAACGCTTGTATTTAAACATAATAAATGTAAATAGACGTTTGGAGATGTGAGGTTGGCTGCCCACATGGGCCATTAGGCGTACCACTCTTCCTTATCAAGTTTGGACATCTCCAACGCCTGTCAAGTTAAGTAACAATTAAGTGAAGATGTATTTAAGCATAATAAATGTAAATAGACATTTGGAGATGTGAGGTTGAGTTGGCTGTCGCGTGTCACTCTTCCTCGTCACGTTTAGACATCTCCAGTGTCTGTCAAGTTAAGTAACAGTTAAGTTAAGATCAAGATAAAGATAAAGGAAAATGAAAACGAAAACAAAAAATTGCATACGGATTTTAAAAGTCGCATTGCATATTTTATATCGCTTACTGAGCCTTACGCTCAAAGTGTAAGTCTTGTGATGTAAGTACATGCTAGATCAGGATATGGAGCAGTTGATGAAGTATTTGTTCACACGGACTTTGTGGCTGGCTAGGCTAAAGATCAAGAGAAAATGTAAAAGGCTTTGTAAAGTTATTTATAAATGTATAAAGTGATTACTGTTTTAAGTTAAGTAAAATTTACTAAGTTAAGTAATGGTTTTTAAGAAAAAGATTTTATTTATCGTCTTTAAATGGTTTAAGAACGAAAAGTCTTTCATTGCACAAAAGTTTTAATTTTATGCGATTTTCAAATATAAATGCCTTTCTAAAAATGCTACGATTTAAAAAAAGAAAATTGAGTCGTTATATACTAAGAAATTATTTACATCATGGGATACCTAAATGGATGCAATTGGAGATGTTCTATAGTGAACATAGTGGTTAAACTAGTGTTACAATGGATGTTGCAACAAATGAAGCCATTCTGGCAAGGATTATTATAAAACTTATGAGACTCTTGAAACAATGTCAGAAAATCATTACAGTTGACCTACTAAAATATTAACATCAACTATCGAAAAGTTGTAGGAGTATATGAAGGCAATGCTTTATTGTCAATTCAAGCTCAAATTTGCTTGCTAACTCATATGGTCAAAAATATGCAACCTGAAGCCCAGCAACCTACCATAGCAATTTGGTGCATATATTGTTGAAGAGAACATGTTTTCAAGATCTTCCCTTCAAATCTTAAATCATTAATGTATGCAAAAAATTAAAATCCAAATTAGAATTTCACAAGAACAACAACGCCTACTCCAATACATACAATTTGGGGTGGAGGCAGACCATCCAATTATCAAAGCACACCTCAAAATCAACTTGGTTTTGCACAGAAAAACAGACCTTAATAGTAGGATACATTCTTAGAAAAGACACTAAAAAGAATGACAATATTATTGAAACCACAAAGCCTAAAAAAGACCTCAAAAAGAAGCTATAGTAGAGTTAGAGAATCATATTATAGAAAAAACAATGGAAGAGCTACTTGCACAGAAGTTACCAAAAAAGGAAGATCCTACAGCTAAACCACAGATACAACAACCAAAATTGCAAGTTATTAGACCACCATTTATTTTCCCACAAAGATTCAAAAAGAAGCAGCAAGATAAGCAATTCAAAAGATTTTTAGATGTCTTAAAGTAGCTGCTTTGTCCCATTAGTAGAAGTGTCTGAGCAAATGTGAAGTTATGCAAAATTCATGAAGGACATTCTAATTAAAAGGAGGAGTTTGAGCAAATTTGAAATTGTTGCTATGACTGAGGGGAGTACTGCACTTCTACTAAATAAATTGCCACACAAATTAAAGGATCCAAGCAGTTTCACGATACTTTGTACGATTAGAAACAACTATTGTGGAAAAGCTCTATGGGATTTGCAAGCTAACATCAATTTAATGCATATGTTAGGTTTCAAATACCTCAACTTGATGCCTATGTCAGCGACGAAGATTCAACTTGATGATCGATCTCTTGTATATCCCCAAGGGGAGGCTGAAGACGTTGTGGTTAAAGTAGCTAAATTTATATTCCTTGTTGATTTTATTATAATAGATTACAAAGTTGACTGTGATATTCCTATAATTTTTGGCAAGCCATTTTTAGCCATAGGTAGGATAATTATTGATGTACAAAATTGAGAACTGATTATGTGTGTTCATGATCAACAAGTTACATTCAATGTGCTAAAGCCAATGAAACTTGCAGATGAACATGAGGAATGTTCAACAATAAAGATTTGTTACGCTAACAGGAGTGATGATGAAGACACCAAGTTGACTAATTTCGCTGACACTGATGATCTACGTGCTGAGCTAGATGAAGCCATAGAAGAAGCTAATCAAGTTTACCACAATCCCAATAGATAGTTTGAATACTTGGAATATCTAGAAGGGAGCTTGTAACAATCCGGTTTTCATACACTTTAAACTTTGAAATCAAATACTTTTTCTTTTATAAAACATAGCGTAGTGGAAGATTTTTCATAAATAAAACATTTGAGAATAGTAATGAACTGAACATCATAAATAAACCACATCAAAAGAAAGAGATCATCCAAAAACTATGTATAAAATTCCCACTTTAAAAGTCTTTACATTTTACAAGCACATTTTATAATTGAAAACCATTTATAATTTACAAAAACATGAATCCAATTATGAATTGAAAACATTACATTTTACTTTACTTTTTATCCCTTAGCATAGCTAACAACAAGGTCTGCAATGCGTAAATCCTCCACTAGCTGCTTCTATCCCTTCTTTATCATGCTTACCTACATCACAAGTCATAATCTATAAACCTAATGCTTAGTAAGAAATGAGTTGTAGTATAAATCATGAATTGAAATAAACATAAAATATTTCCATTTAGTTTCATTTTCTTTACTTATTGTTTCATCATTGGACACTTTACCCATAGCCTTTTCTCATTGGATTAAGTATCCAAGCATATATCATATGAGTCAAGTATACAAAGCCTCCAATCATTTATCTTTTCCTTTAGATTTATCATTGAACACTTTACTTATAGCTCTTCACATTGGATCAAGCATCCAATCCTTCATCATGTGAGTCAAGTATTCAAGCCTTTAATCATTCGTCCAAGCTTCTATCATTAGGGACTTGTCCACCAAGCCTTTATCATTGGTTATTACCCAATCCTCTATCATTGGATCAAAGATCCAAGCCTTTATCATTAGTTATTTCCTCATTTTCTTTACCTTTCTTTACTTGAAATCCATAAGCATTACAAGTCTTTTTCTTAACAATTCTTAAAAATAATATGAGGCATATGCATAAATGAATGCATACAACTTAACATATCCTCTAGCATATCATCAATACAACATCAAATCTCCAAATTACAACATGATCAAGGACTTAACCTTTATCAAACACAAGCATCAAGCAACAATCATCAATATAATCATTTAAACTTAGCATTTCTTAAGTATAAACATCATCAACATGTTCTTAACAACAATAAAATCAAGAACATATCATCTATCAAATGCAAGCATCTCCCAACAATAAAATCCTATCTCTTGTGATGTAGCCCAAAAAGGAAAAGACACAACATTTCTTACCTCTATTCCTTTGAAGAAGATGAGAGATACCACTTTCTTAGGATTTCCTCGCCACCGACTTGCTTTTTCCTCTTCAATATTCTCCTTCCTTCTCTTCTTCTCTCTCAAACTTCTCCTCTTTACATAACTCACCTCCTCTCTCTCTAGCTCTTATGGTTTTTCCTTCCTCTTTTCTCCAATATTCCCCTTCTTAATATAAGCTCAAAACCTTTCTTCAGCCAACCAAAGCAAGTGGTGGCATCTTCACAGCAAGGAATTGATGACTAATCAGCCCTTGTATCCAATAAAAATATAACACTACAGCTTATTTTTGGCAACCTTTCAACTTACCGGTTGATAAATGTCTTTGAATGATCAACCCCCAATTAGACTAAAAATAGACTCTGTACATTCTTTGGAAAAACAAGTCGATCACCTTCTACACTTGATTGACAGCAAATCCAACATGTACCAACTGTAATGACAATGACCGACCGCTAATCCCTTATGATCAACCACAAAAACTCTATTTTCACAAATCTACTTCACAACTCGGTTGTTCAGTGATCATCCACAAAACATTCCTATTTTGACTATGTAATGTTGCCGGACGACCACTCATCCATTTGATCGATCACCAACCATCAGAAAATCCCCATGTTCTTCATACTAAACAACCTTGGTTGATTAATCCTTCCACTTGATCGACCATTCCTTCAATAATTGCCCCATAGTCACTTAACTCATCATTCTTCTATAAACCATAATATCACACTCCTTATTTTATGAAACTTCCACTTATCCAAATACCAATACTCACGACACTCATTATAATATACCATCAAACCTAATTTAAAACAAAACCTCCACAATAAAACTCAGGGTATTACAGAGCTATACAATTCAAACCCTCAATTGAAGAACTACCTAACTTAGAATTGAAAACTCTACATGCACATTTGAAATATGCATATTTATGGCATAATAATATCTTACCAATAATTATTGTTGCAACACTAAATGCAGAGTAGGAAGCAAAATTATTAGAAGTGCTTTGAAAATTCAAGAAGGTTGTTGGTTGAACTATAGCGAATATCAAGGTGATCACCTTCTTAATATGGATGCATAAAATTTTATTGGAAGAAAATCACAAAAACTCTATTGGACAGCAGAGGTGACGTAACCCGATCATGAAGGAAGTTGTGAAGAAAGAGGTAATTAAATGGCTAGATTCAAGTATTATCTATCCTCTTGCAGACAATTCATGAGTGAGACCAGTACAATGTATGCCAAAGAAAGACGAACTACCATGGTTCAAAACAACAACAATGAATTAAATCCAACAAGAACTATTGCAGTTTGGAGAATATACATGGACTAAAGAAAACTGAATGAAGCAACCATAAAGAATCACTTTCCACTACCTTTTATAGATCAGATATTGGATATATTGGTTGGGAATGAGTTCTACTACTTTTGTATGGTTTTTTAGGGTACAACCATATTGCTAAGGCACCAGAAGATCAAGAGAAGACCACCTTAACCCATCCTTGTGAAACTTTTGCATTTCGAAGGATGTCATTCTACTTATGCAATGCACCAATAACATTCTAAAGGTGCATGATGGCCATTTCTCAAACATGATGGAGCAAAACATGGAATTTTTATGGATGAATTCTTGGTGATTGGAGATTCATTTGGGGGTTGTTTGCAAAATTTGGAGAAAGTCTTGCAAAGATGTGAAGAAACCAATCTTCTATTAAATTGGAAAAAATGCCACTTCATGGTGCCTGAAGGAATCGTCCTTACCCATAAAGTTTCAAAGAACAGAATTAAGGTTAACATACCAAAGATAAAAGTGATTGAGAAACTGCCACCACCTACCAACAGTTAAAGGAATACAAAGTTTTTTATGGCATGTTGGCTTATATAGAAAGTTCATAAAAGACTTTTCTAAAATTTCAAAGCCATTGTGCTTATTGTTTGAGCAAAACACAAAATTTAAATTTGATGAAGCTTGCCACACTACCTTTACATATTTGAAAAACAAATTGATCACAGGTCCAATAATCATGGCACCAGATTGGACTTTTACTTTTTGAGCTTAAGTGTGATGCCATCAATTACATTGTTGGAGGAGTTTTCAGCCAAAGAAAGAATAAAGTTTTTAATTCTATATATTATGCAAGCAAGACTTTGATGGATGCTCGATTAAACTACATTGCCATGGAAAATGAGCTGCTAGCTATGATATTTGCATTTGAGCAATTCAAAGCATGCTTAGTTGGAACCAAAGTCATTGTCTACAGTGACCACAATCAAGTATCTAATAGCCAAGAAAGATGCTAAATTGAGGCTTATAAGATGGGTGCTACTACTACAAGAATTTGATATGGAGATCAGCAACAAGAAAGGCACTGAAAATCAAATTGCTGACCATTTATTCAAATTAGAAGATGGGAGTGATTGTAAAGATGACATACAAATTTTTGACAGTTTCTCGAATGGGAAACTATTTGGAGTGCAGATGAATGAAATACTATGGTATGTGAATATAATGAATTATTTGGCAAGTGAAATATTTCCACTAGACTTGTCAAGCCTATAGAAGAAGAAATTCCTTCACGAGCCAAAATATTATCTATGGGATGAGCCATACTTATTTAGGCAAGGATCAAATTAAATAATGAGAGGGCATGTACCTAAAGACAAAAAAGAAAGAATATTACAACATTGTCATTTATCTCCTTACATTGGATACTACGGAGAAAATAGAACTACAAAAACAAAATTGAAATCTGAATTTCACTAGCTAAACTTATTTAAAGATGCTCAAGAATTTACTAAGAATTTTTATAAGTCAAAGGTTGATAAATATCTCATAAAGACATAAAATGCCTCTGAACAATATTTTCGAAGTGGAATTATTCTATTTTGGGGAATAGATTTCATGGGACCATTCCTATCTTCTTTCGAAAATCAGTGTCAAAGATTAGGAAATATCTCACAAAGACATGAAATGCCTATGAATAATATTTTAGAAGTGAAATTATTCAATGTTTGGGGCATAGACTTCATGGGACCATTCTCAGTAGAGTTAGAACATAAAGCACAATGGGATTTAGCAAAACTGAACTTTAACATGCAAGCTATTGTAGAGAAGAGGATGCTATAGCTTAGTTGATATGCTTTCTAACTCTGATATGCTTACAATTGGATGTAGATCGCTTGATACCAGATGATATGCTTTCAAAAATTGACAAGCTCCAATTTGCCTTTGGATCAAAACCAAAAGTGATATGCCAAAGGGGGCAACACTAGATAGCTTGAATTTAAAAATAGGAACATAAGTGAAGCTCTAAAAATGACTTAAATACCCAATGATGAGCAATCAGATAGGAGCTCTAGACAAATGGAATCAAGTAAATACCGGGGGATGAGAAAACAAAATTTTGAATAAGGTAAACATCGATCGGAAAAAGGAGATGACAATGAGAAAAATGGTAGAGGCAGAAACATTGTTAATGTTGGAACACTGAAGCAAAATAAATGGAAACAGAAATGAAACAATGGATGGAATGAGAAAAATGGATTATAAGAAATCAGAAATCTCTAAAAATGGGAACAACTAAATCATAGGTTGGAAAGGATGGAAGGTTGGAAGAAAGGAAGGCCGGATGAAAAAGGAGGAACGGGTGAACAGTGCATCGTTGAATGGGATAGCCATTAGGTTAGCCTATTCAGTGTGTGCAGCAGACAAGAGCTGGTCCACAGCAGAAGGAATTGGTGTCTGCAGAGGAAGGAAAGGTTCCGCATAAAGGATTAGATGGAGGACATAGCATTCACAAGAAGATGCAGGACACGTGGATGGTGGATGGTGGATGGTGGATGGTGGATGAAGAATAATAGAGGGTAACAGGTAATTGCATTGGAAAGGAAGGCTTCCAAGGATAGAAATGAAGGGTGAAAGTACCATATGTGAAAAGAATGGGTAAATGACAAATCAATCATAGTGGTTTGAAATTAATAACAAGTTAACTATTATGGTATTTTTTTAACAAGTTTACTATTGGAGTATGCAAAAATGACAAATCCCACATCGCGATAACTTTCTCCGTTACTAAGTTGACGGCAGACACGTGTCTCACACTAAAAACTACACACTAAAACTACGAAAAAAAGGTACTGATCGCATAAAATACGGTCTCTTAGCTTAAAAACGCGGTCTGTCGAGTCAGGAGAGACCGCGTTTTTACACAGTCTCTGGGCAAGAGGAGAGACAGCGAAAAAACACGGTCTCTCCTGACTCGAGACGCGGTCTCTGGGCAAGATGAGAGACCGTGTAAAATACGGTCTCTCCTGACTCGAGAAACCGCATTTTTAAGCGGTCTCTCCTCTTGCCCAGAGACCGCATAAAAACGCGGTCTCTCCGGACTCGATAGACAGTATTTTTACGCGGAGAGAGCGCGTTTTATGCAGTCAGTGCCTTTTTTTCGTAGTTTTAGTGTGTAGTTTTAGTGTGAGACACGTGTCTGCCGTCAACTTAGTAACGGAGAAAGTTACCGCGATGTAGGATTTGTTATTTTTGCATACTCCAATGGTAAACTTGTTAAAAAAAAAATACCATAATAGTTGACTTGTCATTGACTTCAAACTACGATGGTTGATTTATCATTTACCCGAAAAGAATCGAAGGGTAGAAAATAGTGTCCACAGAAAGTAAATACACACGTGAATGGATGTCATTGAATGATGGAGGAGATGGGTATCTGTGGAAAGATGGGGAATCCTTCATCAGAAATGATTGAAGGGCGAAAGTAGTGTTTGTGAAAGGGAAAGGGACAAGTGGATGGTGTAGGATGAGCAAGGAGGATGATGGGTATATGCTGTGGAAAGAAAGGCTTTCGCAGAATGACAAAGTCACATGCACAACACACTCGGCTATAAGAAGATAGAAAAGTATGTTCAATGGAGGAAACAAATGAAGACTAGCTGTTGGATGGTATCCGTAGTAGGAGGAAATGGTGTCTTGAAAGGGAAAGGTTTAAAACAAAAAATAGAAGATATTTGGAGCAATCGCAGATATCCATAGCGGACAACAAAGAAAGTTTTTCAGACAAGCTTCACTGTCACTAGAAGTCAATGGAAATGGACTAGCAACAAATTTAAAGTTCGAATACTGTCACATAGATGAAGTGATTGCAGTAAAAATCTAGGGGAACAAGTTGGTGTATGAAATTGCCTAATACAACCCTTGACGGCCACGACTGCATTCACAAAGAGGAGCACTCCAACTTGCATAAACTGTGAGTTTGTGCAACCCTGTGCTAATTTCACTCCCAGGAATGGAAAGTGAGAAGAATGCAATAAAAGACAAAAAAACAAAGTGACTGTCACGAACACTCAATTTCTGAAACGCTCTCAAAATGGATTGCCAGGAATCCAAGTGAACTATTGGCTTTTGCACTGAAGCAAAGAAGTCGAAGACTGTAATTTTCAATCATCAAAATCTCTATCACAAAGTGATTGGCCACAAAATTCAAGACAGCCACACAATAGCAAATCTCAATCAGCAATCACAAAACCTGAGCAATAAAAATGAATCGGCTAGAACTTGACAATCATATGATTTTATCACCCCAAATTTAGAATATAATCAGTAATCAATTAACAAGATATCACCATCAAATTTCACCCTCAAACTCATTGTAGTCATGGAGCTATGATCAAAATAATGAGCTTTTTAGAAAACACTTCCAGAAAATAGAATGTGGTCCACTTGAATGATAAATCAATATCTCACAAATCTAAAGTCTAATTGATGTCAAATTTGGAGGGGACATCAATTGAACAGAGGCTAAATTTCACACCAAAAGTTGCTCTCAAATTCATTCTACATGCTTAGTTATGCACAGAAGAAAACCCTCCTTGAAATTAGCAACTCAAGAAAAACATATTGCGGTTCTTCAAAACAACAAACACAACTCCTAATATCCAATTCCAATTCAAAAATTATCTATCAATATCCAACAAGCAACCAAGTACCAGCAACTCCAAACTATGACAATAACCATATTTGAAAAATAAAGAAGGAAGAATAAGGCACCAAGTTGGTCTGCCAAAAACCTCACACTTTCGAGGAATGACAACTAGTTCGGGTCTCTTCAAGCAAAAGACCACTCTACCTTGGCTTTGACTCGATCTTCCAACTCTTCACGCGCAATGACACCTCCATGAGAAGATGCTGGAAGAATTAGTGTAACATCCCGTAACCTTTCCCGTATAAAATTTTCTTTTTCTTTTAAAACCATTGCGTAATAAAACCAGAGTCATAAATATACAGCAGAAGTCTTAATCATATAAAACATACAGCGAAAGTCTTTTACAAGTAAATACTATAAACTCATTGTTAAATAAAAATTTAAATAACACATTAGCTTAAAACATTTATTTGAAATCATAAATCACTTAAAAACCTTTTAAAACATTTATTCCTTTCCGTGAACCGTAACAACAGGTCAATGTCGCCAATAGCACAAACACCCACACATCAACACTCCATTAGCTACGTCCATTAACAGCTTTATCCATTCATCTGCTCCTTACCTACATCAACTGGACTTAACTATGAGCCTAATGCTCAGTACGTGATATAAACGTAAAACATAGAATTCACATACAATTTCTATAACATTGCATAAGATTTTCTATTTTGTTTATCTTTTACTGTTCATGTCTTATATCGTTATTTCATTTGCTTATATGTCGTGCATATTAAACTAGACCATATAAACATCTGAACCAGGAGTATCCAACCGGACCACAGTTGACTTCTGTGCCGGGCGTATCAAACTTGTCCATAGTCGTTTACTTGATATCTGTGTAGGGCGTATCTAACCAATCCACAGTCGTTTACTTGATATCTGTTACGGGCGTATCTACTGGTCGTTTACTTGATATCTGTGCCGGGCGTATCTAACCTATCCACAGTCGTTTACTTGATATCTATGTCAGGCGTATCTAACCAGTCCACAGTCTTTTACTTGATATCTGTGTCAGGCGTATCTAACCAGTCCACAGTCGTTTACTTGATATCTGTACCGAGCGTGTCCAACCAGTCCACAGTTGTTTATGTATATTCTATTTTCGTGTACTTTAGGATTCTTAGTCTTAACGTTATCGTGCACATACAAATCCTATCTAACGTGTTCCGTAATCATATCCTTAACATGTGATCCGTCCTATCTAAGGAACTAAACTTAAATCTAATAAACATGCAAGCAAACAGCATATGTTTCATACAATAACATAACTTATGTATTTTATAAACAAACATCAAACAAAATCCTAATTTTCCGTGATGTAGGTCCTTTCGGACAAAGCACATGCAATAGCACGTACCTGAGGTTCTTAGCTTTAATAAGTTAACGCTTTAAGATTCTTCACAAAAGCCTAGTTATTAACAATATGAAATAATCAATAAATATTCCCCAATAAATAACCCTAACTCCTAGCAGTTCATAACTCAACATATCTCTTTAACTTAATCACTTACTCCAACAACAATAAACCTTAATCCAATAATTATTCCAACCTTATCCTTCAACTCATTACTACCATTCATACCACTTGATAACAACCAATAATCTTTCAACACCTTAATCCTTTAATCAACTAATATATCCAATAATTACTTTTCTTCAGATCCTACATAATAAATCCAATTATTTTCCAGACAATATTCTTCAGCAATAATCCAACTTATTCAAGCCAATATACTTCACATATTACAACTAACAACCTAAACCAATAATCATATATTCCCAATAATATGTTCATTCATATGCATTGACCAATTTTCATCCAACTAGCAAAGTACATAATAAGGACATAACCATCAATACAGAAATTGTTCCCTACCATTAACTCCATATATATATATATCTCATGCTTACACCAACCGAATATAACAACTCATGCTCATTGTGTGATATCCCTCAAATCCAAAACATATACTTTTATCAAAACCATTAATCACCTCAACAGATTCCTCGTCTAACATATTAAAACAACAAAAGAACACATACCTCCCCATACTTTCCTCACGATAATATGTTGTATTAAATAGTATCTTCCTTCCAAAAACATGCAACTTCCTGGTTCCACCTCTGTCATTCACAGACTCATTCACAAACCTTCACACTCACTCACCCTCACTATCCTCCTCAATAAACTAACTCCACTTCTTTCAAACCATAACGTTAGAGACCATACTTCACAGTCTCACAATTCTCCCAAAATTTTGGCAGAGTAATGCCACTCCATCACTCCTAGAAATTTTGTTGCTACACCCACCAATATATAGGCAACCCACACTCAACGCATCAGAGGAAACTAGAAGGTCAAGGGGTGCATTTCATCAATGTCTAATAACTCATTTAATGTTCAGACACTCAATCGCTTGGCCTTTAGACTTGAATATCATTAACAAACAACCCTTAGATGTTCCAACGTACAAAACGTCAATTCTCTCAGTTTTATATGCATTTAACCGCGTCTCCTTCAATTCCCTGATGTTCAGATGACGCTTTGCTTTGTCTTCACATTAGTTATCATCTCCAGAATATACATCATAATTGGTGGTCAAAAAATTTTAATGAAGGACGATCGACCGTTCATCCATCAAACGTCCACCAAACACTTTGTTTCAAAAGTACGGTCGACGACGCCAGTTGATCACTTCATGCCTAACTTCCGCAACGACCGACCATAGTTCATTTCTTCAGAATTTCTTCACATCATTCCCATGCATGAATATATTTTATTATATGCATCTTTAATAAAATGCAAGTTGATTTGAACACAATAAAACCACAAATCTCATACCCATCACCAAACCCACTTATATTTACAGGATGATCACCCTGGTTGATCTCAATCAACCACCATGATCATCCACACTTTCAAAACCCATTTTCCGTACCCATTTTCATTTGCAGGTTGATCACTCTGGATGATCTCGATCAAGCACCATGATCATCCACACATTCAAAACCCATCAGCCACATCTTCTCCAATTATGTACATATTCCAAACAATATATATATTACTTCTTCTTAAATATATATATATATATATACTTATATCCTTAATAAATCACTATTCCAAACTATTCAAATTTTATCATAACCTAACGGGGTATCAAAATTCACTTATTCAAATTAGGTTTCTCTTGACCAATACCTTTATATGTCTAACTTAGTTCTTATCATCCGAAAAGTTATCACTTAAGCTATGTCTTCCGCCCAACGAAGATTTGAGATATTACAATTAGCCTACATTTCCTCTCCATGACCAAGCAAGAAACTTGAGAGGGAAGGCTTTGGTGTTGGATTCGAGGTGAAGCAAGAACCGAGCACTGAGAGGTTTTAGAGAGAACTCCAAGCAAGAGTTGCTGCTGCGATTTTTTGTTATTAATGATTAAGGCTTTCTTAGGCTATTAAGTACCTCACCTAATAAGCCCTAATACCAAAATTATAAAAACACCCTTGTGCTAGAGTTTTGACCATGAATGCTTGGCTAACATGCCAGCCGAGCATTCCAACAAAAATGTAAATTAAATACTATTAAATCCAACAAAAAATACCCTAATAAATTATATCTTAGTCAAATATAAATCTAACTAACATATTAGGACATAAACGAACAATTGAAGAACTAGAGGTGTCCAAGGAATCGGTGTTGAAAACCTTCAAATAATTGTGGGTCATGTTATCTAGCCATGAGGGTTTGCATTGTCATTCCATGTGAGCATATGTCTTGTGGCTTTCTTGTCTTCATGTCTTGTTTCATTCCCAAGTTCCATTAGCATAGTTTTCACCTACAAAATAAACATTCGTTAGATAAATAGTGAACCTTTTGGCTCGGGCTCAGGTCGTAGGATCTCGAGGTGCATCAGAAAGTTCCTAAATGAGACATTAATACCCCACAAATTAGGATTAAGTCCTAATTACAAATACAAAGGACTTCAGGTAAGTAGTAATGCATGTGTTTTGTTTGAAAGGACCTACATCATGGGAATTAGGGTTTGATTGATGGTTGTGTTTACTTGATGTATTGTTGATTGTTTGGTATGAATTGTATGTTTATTAGTATAGGTTATGTTATGTTTGGGAGATGTACTACTGATTGATTGTTTGGTGTGAATTGTATATTTATTATATTTAAGTTCAGTTCCTTAGTTAGGAATGAATCATGTTTTATGGATAAGGTAGATGAACATGTTAGATAGAATTGTATGCTTGCATCATTGTTTCTAATGCACAAAAAAATACAAACGTAACTGAATTAAACATAATAAAAATGAATAAATAAAAATGGGCATTTTCTTCGTAAGTTCAAATACTAAAGAGGTTGCTCTCTCCCAAAGGGCGAGTAAGTTTGAATACTAAAGAGGTTTCTCTCACCCAATGCGTCACCCAGAAACAGAAACATAAATGGTTTAACTTCATCATGATGGAATAAGTTCACCATCATGATACAAGTTCACCATTGCAGTATAAATTCACATAGAAACATAAATGGTTTAATTTCATTATGATGGAATAAGTTCACCATCATGATACAAGTTCACTATTCTGGTATAAGTTCACTGATCTGGTTTAAGTTCACTAGTTAGGTACAAGTTCACCACTAGAATATAAGTTCACCGATCTGGTTTAAGTTCACCAGTTAGGTACAAGTTCATCCCCAAAATATAAGTTCATTGTTATAGTATAAGGTTCATCACTATTTTATAAAGAGTAATGGAATAATGAACATTGAGAAAACTGTATGTATTTTAAAGAACATTGCATGTGCACTTTTATTTTTATACTGCTTATTGAGCGTTAGGCTCATAGTTAGGTCCTATGATGTAGGTATGCATTGGATCAAGGATTGAAGTCGTTGATGAGGCATTTGTATGTTGCGGGCTTAACGGCTAGTTAGGCTAAAAGCTTAAAGAGAAAATGTAATGATTGGTAATAATGTTTTTAAAGAAAGTGAACATTAATTATAGTAATTGTTTTATTAAGAAGCTTTTTCCTTTGTATTCCGATTCTTTTGGTTTTGTAAATACAAATCTTCCGCTATTGTAAAGGTTTTTAAGATATATAGTTTTAATTCATGACATATTTTTAAGTAATAAAGGATTTAACGAAAAGAAGTTTATTTATGCACTTCTTATTAAAGGTAGTTTTCAAATGAAAAGTCTTCAACTGCAATTTAAAAAGAAATTTTTTTCAAAATCATAAGTTTTAAATTGTAAGAATAACCGAGATGTTACAGAAACACTTCAGGAAATACAACGTGGCAAGAAATGATTGGTTTGGTGGACAGGAACATTGCATTGATGAAAAATGAAAAGATTAATCCTAATTGGAAGGTCGCAGCCAATCGTCTAGCTTGGAAATACCGATTCACACTCGGATTATAAAGGGAAAAAGAAAACCGAAGGCAGATTTTTTTTCATAGGAGAGAAGATTTACTTGGTGACTGAGAGAAGAAGAGTTGGTGAAAAGTGAAAGTTTTCTCTAGAAAGGGCCAAAGGAAGTTTTAACTCAATAAAGCTTAAGGCATTGGCAAAGGAAGTTTTAACTCAATAAAGCTTAAGGCATTGGCAATTGTGATACACGGAACTCAGGTAAATAGAATTTGTATGTGTGTGGCCTTTCGGCCTACACCACACGGTGATAGAATTTTGTGTGAACTTTATTACTAGTTCTAATTTGTAATGAGCTGAGAATTGTTGTTTTGTTGTCCGTTAAATGTTTTCCTTACAATAGTTGTTTCGAGGATTTGACTCTCTGTATTGGGACTATTTTGCTGTGCTGATAATGTTGTTGTTAGACTCTGTTTAAATCTTGTTTATAGTTATTAGTTGATATAATCGAGGATGTGTTGATTTTCATAGTATGCATATAAGTGAGAAAAAAATTGTGAATTCATGTAAATACTTCTAGAGGATAAGTTATTCTGAAGGTAAACCTATGGGTATAGAAGCCTGTTGATTTGGTTCGATGGATGTCGTAGCAGACCAACCAAAGGTGCTCAGTTACTGTGCATTGAGGTGAACGACAATTAACAAAGGACTCCCAAAGGTACGAGTCTGACTCTCGAAGGTGTGAGTCCATCTTCCAAAGGTGTGAGACCATCTCCTGAAGGTATGAGAAATTGGTGATGTACCTATTGTTTTGCCCACTCTGTCCCGAAGAAGAAAAAGAAGAAGACGATGATGAATAGTAACCAAGAAAGAGAAAAGAAAAGAAATTGATAGTCTATAATATTGCATAGGTGAACTATTCTGAGTTATTGTTGTTTATATTTATGCAGTGAAATGTATAAGTTGATAGATGTGTGATAATATAGAATGTTATGGAACTAGTGAATTTAATTCTTTGTTTAGTTATCTACTTACAAAGCATTAAGCTTATAGATAAATCTTGTGATGTAAGTAAATTAGATAGCAAGGATATTATTGTGGAAGATGCTATTGAGGATGGGTTTCCATGAGTGAGAGTTAGACATTTTCTGGCAAAGGTTTAAAGCATATGAGAATTTATTTCAAAATAAAACTTGTTTTATGTAATAAAAAACTATAGGTTTGAATATTATAATTAAGTATGGATTTTAATGATGTAATTCAATTGCTATTATTTATGCACGTTTTCCATTGTTCAAGAATGATATTTTTGCTATTATTAATGTACGTTTTCTATTGTTGAAGAATGATTTTTCCAATGCTTAAGATTTTTGATGAACTCGTTGTTGATAAGATGAATAAGTATTTTTTTAAAAAGGACTTTAAAAATTTCGGGTCACTATAAGTGCGCAGCCTCCCTCTAAGCATGCGCTTCTCATCAAATTATCACCAAGGTCAAACGGGTAGAAATGATTCATACCATATGTCAACATCTTGATACCGTCCCGTCCTGTTCTTTGCACAAGATGCATGACAATTCTAAAAATACTCGATTTAGTAATAACGCCCAACGACAAACTCAGCTCAAAGTCCAATAAGGCCTTCTGAATGTGGCCAGGAATGTGCAATCCTAAAAGTAATCTAAACTCCTCTTCCTTGAACTTGGACGTGGCACTTACCAGCAGCAAGTTACGCCATTGTTTACACAACCAACCAATTTTGCCACCACAGCCTCATCTTTATTGGTACATGTGTTTTGCCAGGTAGTCAGCTCAAAACTTACACCACAGAATTCAAAAACACATGAAAATCAAGTGTTTGCTTGCTTAAGGTTTCCATCAGGCCTTATGAGAGGTAGGACAGGTGAAACCAAATTCTCAAATCATACTTCCCAACTGCATGCAAATCTTCCTTTTTAATAATTGGTTCCAACTCCTAATTCAAGTGACTTGGCAGAGAAATCTTTTGGCTGACAAGCTCAGCATCATTTCTTTTTCGTTCAAAATAAATGACCTGAAAACGTCTTTAGTGGATTTATCTTCAGCAAAATCTTCTTCCCCAATCTTCTCTTCT
The DNA here is from genome assembly GCA_022433065.1 of Begonia loranthoides. Classification (NCBI taxonomy): domain Eukaryota; kingdom Viridiplantae; phylum Streptophyta; class Magnoliopsida; order Cucurbitales; family Begoniaceae; genus Begonia; species Begonia loranthoides. The sequence goes on from CM039478.1 coordinate 24,992,762, forward strand.
GCATGTAAGGTTTCTTCCACAACCTTAGCATTATCTTGTGCATGCAATGGTTGTGCACATACAAACCCTGGATTTACAGATAAGTTATCAATCTGTTGAGCTATCTTCTCCAAAGAGGCTTGTATGGAAAATAGTTGGGCTTGATGACTCTTGGGAAAAATCTTCTCAAGCTTTGTGGGAGGTGTTAAAGATTGGACTGACTTGGTAGATCTTGAATCATATCTTTTTCTCAAAATGTTTTTCATCAAGGTCTATGTGTTGATGGCTTCTTCTCCGTCTCTTCTGTAATGCCCCGCATTAATTTTGAAACCTTTTCCTTTTAATTTTTGTGTAAATTTTTTTTATTTATTTAAAATATACGAGAGGAAATAATTAAGGTGAACGAGATAAATTAAAAATGCAAAATTAAATCAGAGTAAATGCGGAAACATAATTAAATCCAAAATACGTTTAACAATTAAAACGTGAGTTACAAAACGTTATCCGTTCTCAAATTATTTCAAAATAGTGTTTTTGCTTCATGCGAGCCATAACCCTCTCAGCTCGATTTGGTTGGGTAACCCAAGTGCTCAACGGGTAATGCCTCCTCCTCCACTCCGAGAATGCTAACATCTTAACAATTACTTACACCACAAGCAAACTGTGAGGCTAAGGCCTAGCAAGAAATGAGATGCAATATGATGTATGTTTGTAACTGATTATGTCAGAATGAAATCCACCCAAACTGTTCTTTACTCACGGTTATATACATTAACTCATACATTGAGCAGGGACATTGGAGGTATCCGTTGCAGGGAGAGTAGCCGCTAGTCGGCTTCGAACCCTTGGGTAGACAAGCTCTTGCGACCCGACAAGGGATGGACATAATCTCGAGTCTACCCGATTACGATCCGAACCAGCTCCCCAACCTCCAATTCCCCTTACATTCATTTTCTTTATCCATTTTTCTCTCACAAAATGCATATGAATATCAATCCTCACATGGCATTCCTAATTGTTTCTATTAGCATGATGCATGTCAATGCGGCACAACAAACACAACAATATGTCAATATCATATAACAAGAAATGAAACGAAACTAATTAAATCAAGTCCAAGCCAACAATTATAAGAGAGTCAACAACCTATATTACCAAGCCACATAATACAAGACGATGATAATGAGCAATGATCCAGTTAACAAAATTAACAAATTAAATAACGGAAAGCTAACACGAGGCAATATAGTGCAATGGTAATTAACATGGCATAATTTAAATAGAGGAATAACAATTAATTCATGGAACATGGTATAAATTATAACGTGTTATTACATGGCGAAATGCTCTACAACAAAATATTTCAAGTTAACTAAATATAAGCAAATCAATTTATTTTATTAATAACGAAATATTATAACGTAGTTTGTAGAGCAGCATTTTAAGTACAATAATAATGATATTCGGAATCTTAGATATGGTTGGCAATTAAGGAAGCAATAACAAGGTCTAACATCCTAAACATGTTAGAAATTAAAGACAACAACTGCAATATCCGGGATGCTAAATGTGCTTGGCAATTAAAGGAAACCATAACAATATTTAAAATCCTAAATATGCTTAGCAAATTAAAGGAAAGTAGCAACAATATTTGGTACGCTAAACATGCTTGGCAGCAAACTAAGGATGTGCAATGAACATAGACATGGTGATAAATGACAATCTAATATCCAGCAAACGAAGCATGATTGCAAGTTATCATAAAGCATTAAAATGGACTAATTCATTATCTAACATTCATTATAAAGGAAAAGATTACACTTAAGCAAAATGAGTCAAATAAACCTAAGCAAAACAGGAAACTAACAGCTAACATATCTCTTTCCAAACAACAGGGAAATATCCACGGAGACATCGCAATAAGCATTGGAGATAGAATAAAGCTTACCCAATAAAACCAAAGCTAATACAACAGATTATTTTAGCAACTAACAGCAGAGAGTCAACAACAATTACTAACATAAAGTTTGTTATCAACAACAATAGGGAATTAACAACCAGGAGAATAAAGTCTGCAAGTTTAAACATGGGCATTTATGAAAATCCAATTAGGCAACATAATCTAGCAGAGAGTAAGAATCCTAAACTAATAGGGTTATTATGTAGCAGAAAATATAATGGTGCAAAGGCTATGAATCTTAACAGAGAGCCATATAGATAAACCTACAAAGATAAGCATTGATTAAACATGAAACGCTATTAGACAGAAGCATTGTCAAAAACTATCCAGAAGGTAGGAACGTTATCAAACAATCAAGAAGGACTCTGCTTGTGGTGTAGAGCCTCCATTGGCCACAACTCTACTCATTTTCTTACCTCACAATCACCAACAGTCGAAGACTTCCAGCATAGGACAACCACAACAACGAGAAGTCCAAAACCAACAGCTAAATCCCATGCCCTCACACCCACAATACACCAAATATGGCAGAGTGCACACTCCTTTCTCACACACTTTCTCTTCCTCACACTCGGACACTCGGTTCACAGCAAGGAGAATGACCTGAGACCATCACACCCTCCACCATATAAGCAGGGAGGACTGCCAGCAGAAGTGAGAGGTATTGGACAATCACCCGGATCAAGGGAGGAGGTCCATTACGATGACGCCACGTGGAAAGTTCCCTATCCTCTCGGGAGAAAAGGAAAAAAACATCGAAAGAAGATTAGGAAAATGGTGGCAACTTAAGTAGTATTTTTGTTAAAACTAGACTTTTCAGTAGCGGAAGTCGACTGCACGTCTATCGACGATTTTAATTTCGCTTTTGTTTTACATTTTAGTCGAGAAATTTGATCGAAACTTCGACCAAATGATCTGACCGAAAACTAAAATGCAATTTGTAATGCATTTAAGATGCGAAACTCGACCGCATCTTCAACCGCTTGGTGACCGAGAACCAAAAATGAAATATGTAATGCATTTCGGACAAGAAGCTTGACCACATCTTCAACCGCAATGCGACCGAAAACCCAAAATGCAATCTATAATGCATTTTGGTCAAGACACTCGATCGCGTCTTTGACCATAGTGCTATCGAAAACCGAAAATACAATCTGTAATGCATTTTGGTCGAGACACTCGATCGCGACCAAGACCGCTCAGCGACCGAAAACCTGAAATGCACTTTTTCCTTTAAAAATTTATATTTTAATCACCCCACAATATTTTTCATACATTTACACGGTATTATTTCGACTTCAAAACACCATCTCGCAATTAAATCTATTTATTTCATGAAATTCTTCATAGTACATAAACGGAGGAATTTATTGGGGTATTACATCTTCTCTTGTTTATGATCAAATTGCTCCACTGCATTGACGCTTGCCCCTTAAGTTTTGATGAGGCTAACCTCACTTTGGAATTCTTTGAGAAAAGAAAGCTCTAAAATATTTACTCAACTTTGTCTTCCTAATCTACATAGTCTTCTACCTATTCAGAATAATTGAAGATAGGATTATAAGCTTGAAAATCATTTTCTTTCTTGCTGAAACTCCAACCTCTTGTCATTGTCTGGTTCGAACATAAACAATTCTAGGAAATGATGATGTAGGAATGAACCAAGCTTTGATAATTGTAGAATAGAAATCCGAGATGGCTCTAGTAGAATGAAGTTGAGACGAACAGATTTAGGTGTGCAAAATAGGAACTAGCTCTGAGAGTGTAAAGTAGAATCGGGACCAGCTCTGATTGAAACTATGGATGCAAGAAAGAATGGAGCTCTTATAGTGTCGAAACAAGCATTCGCTCTGATAAAATATGATGTCGATCTAGGAAAGAATGGAGCTCTGATAGTGAAAAAATAGGCATTAACTCTAACAAAATATAATGCTGATCTAGGAAATAACGAGGCTTTGATGCCAAATAATATGCTTTCAAACTCTGGTATGCTCACAATTGCCTCTGGATTGCTTTGATACCATATGATATGCTTTCAAAAATTGATAAGCTCCAATTTGCTTTTGGATTAAAACCATGAGTTATATAAAACAAAGGGCGCATCACTAGATAGCTTGAATTTAAAAATAGGAACATAAGTGAAGCTCTGAAAATTGCATAAATACCTAACGATGAGCAATTGGATAGGTGCTCTAGATAGATGGAATCAGGTAAATACCAAGGGATGAGAAAATATAATTTTGAATAGGGAAAAAACTAGCTGAAAAACGAAGATGGCAATGAGAAAAATGGTAAAGGAAGAAACACAGTTAATTCTGGAACATTGAACTAAAATATACGGGAACAGAAATGACAACAGATGGAATGAGAAAATCAAATGAGAAGAGATTGGAAAACTTTGAAAATGGGAACAACAAAATCATAGGTTGGAATAGAGAAGGCTAATGGGCGGGCTGGCAACCCATTACTGTAGTGAGTTGAGCCAAGCTCGCCTCCTACAGTAACTGAACGGGCCAGGCCCGAGCCCGCTATAGTACCGAGCAGTTCACGCCCGGGCCAAGAATACGGGCTGAGACGATCCTGAATTTCCAAACTCGCGAGCTCTCCGGTCTCGGGCTAACGAGCCAGCTCATGAGCCAGCTCACGAGCCTGCCAAGCCAACTTGCCTCCCCCAAAATCAAATATTTCAAATTTTTACTCATTTATAAAATAATTGATATTTAATCCCTTTTTTTTAGAATTTCTTTACACTCTCACGTGTACCGACCCAACTCTATTTATAGGACAACTCTTGATAAATATTTTCCTCACTTTTCAATGTGGGATTCCATCTCCTCTCTTTTAATTTTTTTTTTTTAGTTTCATTTTTCATTTTTTGCTTAATCCTTCAACTTCCACAATTTATAATTCCACCTCTTCTCCCTCTTTTTACCCTCTCTTCTTTACTATCCAAATTAAAATATACTTTAATTCAATTTAATAAATAATAATTATATTAAATAAATATAAATTTTGTATGTTAATTATATATTTATGTAATGTCGTCTATATTTAGGTAACGTTGTGTGTTCTTATTACTTTAATTTTTAAATATCATGTAGTGAAATTTTTTTATTTTATTTGAACAAAAATGAAGTGAAAATACTTATAATATGTGAAAATACTTAATACTCCTTATTTTCTCTTTGAAATGATGACGTTCTCTTTACTTATTTTTTTTTTTTGCAAACCAACTATTCATTTCAGATATTCACTCCATAAATCATCAGCTATCCATGCTTCAGCTATTTTGATCCAACGATCATCCCCCTTTTAGCTAGTTCTAGTAGTGGTGCCTGTAGTGGAGCTCCACAAGATTTTATAGACGACATATTATATGAAATAGATAGCAATGTTCATTCTTATAGGTCACAAAGAAATGAACTCGATATTTATCTTGACATTCACCACCAAATTTCTCACGACAAAAATTTTGATATTTTAGATTGGTGGAGAGACAACTCCCCTTTATTTCTTATTTTTTCTAAACTTTCACGTGACTACTAACACCTTTGGTCTCTACCATAGCATTGAAGTCTGTTTTTAGTGTAGTCAGACGTGTGTACGATGATCGACGAGGAAGACTTGCACCAAAACTCGTAGAGGAACTCATTTGCATGAAGAATTAGAATGACGCCGTGACAAAAGATCAATAACAAGAAAACGACATAGTAGAATAATTAAAAATTTTGGATAATTGTACTTGTGCTTTATATGTTATATGTTATATTAATAATAATTATTTCGATCTTTCAATATATCTTTTATTCCTCTCATTAAAGAGTTTTTTCAATTATATGTTATATGTTATATTAATAAAAATATTTTTTTCAATTATACGACTAACTATAATATTTTTACATTGCAATAATAAATGTTCATTATAGTTTTTAATCATATAATATTGAAAATAATTTATAATATATTTATATAAGATAATATTATTTATGTATATTTGGCTTATTAGGCTCGGCTCGTTAAGACTCGTTAGGCTCAACAGGCTCGTTAGGCTCGGCAGACTCGTTAGGCTCGACTCGTTAAGTTCGGCAGACTCGATGAGCCAGACTTTTTTAGGCTCGGCTCATTTTTCATGTCTAGGTTGGAAAGGATGGGAGATTGAATGAAAGGAAGGACGAATGAACAAGGAGGATAGATGAACAGTGGACTGTCGGATAGGAGAGTGGATGAAGGATGGCTATTAGATGAGACTATTTAGTGTGTAACATCCTGTAACTTTTACCGTATAAAAATTTTCAAGCTTATGAAAACGCTTGTGAGGGGAAACCAGAGTAACAAACAGCGGAAGTCTTTTACATTTAAATACCACAATCTAGAATTTTAAAAGCCATTTAGACAAACATTGCCAAAACGTTTACTTAAAACAATTTAAGACCAATAAACACTTGAAAGTATTTTGAAACTCTTAAAACAATTAAATACGCTTATTCCATTTTTGTGAGCCATAACCCCAAGGTCAACATCACCAACAATACAAACAGCTCAACCCAACAACACCCCATCAGCTACGTCCTCAACGAGCTTTATTTAATCATTGACTCCTTACCTACATCACAAGACCTAACTATGAGTCCAAAGCTCAGTAAGCATTATAAACGTAAAACATGAAACACACATGCAACTTTTAAAGTCTGTACTAAATTTTCTGTTTTCCATTACGTTTTCGTTTACGTATTAGTTGTTGTTACCTTTTACTATGATTTCTTCTATTTCTATGCCAGGCGTAATCAGCCAGACCACAAAACAACTATTTAAGTTTATTTCATTTAATTATGTTACAATTCCATTTTCATTTTGTTCCAGTTACCCGTACAAGTGTTAGAGATGTCAACTTGACAAGGTAGAGCGGTTTATGTACAAGGCGGGCATCCCGTGGCACACACCTAATACACTGCCTAAACAGCTATCTCGTGGCACACACCTAAGCGACTAACTCAAGAACCACATCTCTAACCACCTATTTACGTTTATTCAATTTCTTATACTTTAGGATTCCAAGTATTAACGTTGTTGTGAGCATACAATTCTATCTAACGTGTTCATCAATCGTATCCTCAAAACATGATCCATTCCTAACTAAGGAACTGAACTTAAGTCTAATAAACATACAATTCAAACAATCAAGCAGCAGTACATCTCCCAAATAACATTAACATAACCTATATCTCTAGTAAATGCAGGCATCAAACAAACCCTAATTCCCATTATGTAGGCCCTTTCGGACAAAAGACATGCAGTACCACTTACCTAGAGTCCTTAGCTTTAGAGAGTTAGCACTTAAAGTTACTTCTCTTCAATTCCTATTCACAATCAAATAGATATTCACTTATCAATAACAATTCTTAAAAAAAAACTATCATCTATCTGCAAGTTACAAATCTAACACTTCAAAGATTATTATTATCCCACAATTAAAACTTAAACAGGGTTTAATTCTCACCCTAGCATTATCCCCCACAACATAGGTTACATACAATCCAACATAACATGGCTCTAACGGGCATAACCATCAATAGATTACCAATAAAACCTTACCTTTAACTAACATGTTCAATACATTAAACAAAGAAAACATGGTCTTAATCACATCCACATCAAACCCATATCAAAATAGTAGCATAAGTTCATTTATGCTTATCATTACTTAATTTCCAACAACGACAAACCTCAATCTAACAATTCCAATAATTCCACACGGCAAAACCTATTAACAAGCCATAGAGAATATGAAATCACTATTTCATTTGGTAATATAACAATAATATAATTCCAATAGAACTCATTCTCACAATTCAAGAGGTTGATTTAACTGAACTAACAATAGTTCTCCAACAAAATCCAACTTAGCAGACCAATAATCAGAATTATCAATCCTACATATTCTCACCTTCAAGCTTTATTCATAGTATTAATCAAGATAATATAGAAACTACACAGTTTATCCAAGATAGATCAGAACAATATATCCAACACCATCACTTGACAGAAACCATTGAAGAGAATTTGTTACCTGAAGAACCTGAGAATTTGCAACAAAAGAGAACTCCCAAACTTCCTTTCTCTATTCCTTCACAAACTCCAGTCACTGGAAGAACCCAAAAGAAAGAGAGCCTCAAACCTTCCCCCAAGTTTCACACAGAACTCACCAGAATCCTTCTCTCTCTCACTAAAACTCTAGAACTTCAGCACTGTTTTTCACCATCCAGTTTCTCTTGTTTTTCTTCTTTGTAATTCATTTGTTGCTCTCTTCTCCAACAATACAGCAACCTCTCCCTCAGTCGAACTCCCTCTTAAACCTTCTCACAAAACCTCAGCAGCATCTCACAATTTTTCTCATCTTAAATTCACAGATCCCTCCTGGCCTTACTCTCTCTTTCTAAACTGCCAGAACTTCACCATGATTTTTGCAAAACTTCCTCGCTCGAATTTGTTATCTCCTATTTATAGAAATCATCCACCAACCCTTCAACATCCAATGAAGGTGAAGAGGCTAGGGAGGCAACTCTTCATCATCCAAACGCATCCAACGTCCAACCTAGAAGCTTCCAGGTGACAACGCTTCCATTCCTGGTGACTATCCATTTCACCGGTCGATTAGTTCCCCATCGGAGAATCGACCGCTGTTCCCATCGATCAACCGCAGATTTCAAGACTACCTGCTGATCGCATCGGACGATCGACGCCTTTGGACGAACAACCGGCCATTTGTCCACCGTATATTTTCTTCTATATATATATACATTGTAACCATAACGTGACCGCCATGATCGTCCGCGGTTTATTTCTTCATAAAATATATATATATATACATATATATATATACACACATTGTAACCATAACATGAGGTTTTAATTGTAATTGTAATATCTTCCAGACAACTTCATCTTCTTCAAACTAGTATGCACTAAATTCATATATATAACAATCTTTAAAGTTATACTAGATGTTCCACTATTCTTCTTCACTTTATTCTTTACCAAATCCAATATACCCAATAACCTTATTATCCTTAATAACTCGGGTATTGTAATTCACTATTTTCCAATGTATTTTTCTTGAATAATATGTAACTTATCCAAGTCGATTTCCAATAAATCCTTAATCATCCTACTAAGCGTACTATGAACCAATTCGGGGTATTATAATTCACTTCTTCCAAATATGTTTCCCTTGACCAATATTTTAGTCGTTCATTTTAGCTCCAAATATCCCAGAATTATTACTTAAACTGTATGCTTAGCATAACGAAATTTCACGATATTACATAGTGTCTGTAGTAAGCAGGAACTAATCTATAATGGAAGGAATTGGTGTCCATGGAGGAAAGAAAGCTTCTACAAAAAGGAATGGATGGAGGAAATAGCATTCATGATGATGTGCCCAAAAATGCACAAGAAACAATTTCCCTAAATGAGCACAATTAGCTATCTCAAAACAGGGCAGTAATTTCGAATGAGTATAACTTTTAGGGCATTAAGCCAAATGCCACGAAATTTACAGGGTCTCAAAGACTACCAAAGAATAAGGTCCAATTAAAATTTCACATTAAAAAATGTGACGGAACGGGAGTTATCAACAATACATTAACCTGCCCTAAAACAGTTTCTGCAGAGTCAATTTTGGCAACCTCCAAAGAACAACGTACAACGTCGCTAATTTCAATCCAAATTTCACCAAATCTATCTTCAATTAACCACAATCCACGGGGCTTCAATCCCTCAAAAATCTAGAACAAAATTCAAAACAAAAACAGAGTTATAATTGAAACAAAACGCTACTCAGAAATCGGACTACAGAAAACAGATTGCAAGCTTTTAACAAATTGAGCACACCTCCAATATTTCTAATCCAAAACCCAACAAAACGCATCCAAAACTTTAAAGAACATTCAAGAATACCCAAATCCAGAGTTTCATTCACCAAATAACTCAGCAACAAGAGGAACAAAATAGAAAATACCAACAAGGTCTGTAACGCCCCGTTAATTGAAAACCATGTTTCCTTAATTTAAAATACATATAAAATTTTTGCTCGATTTATTTACTCATTATTTGAAATTCATTTTTAAGAGAACGTAAAATCAGAGTAATCCATAGCGGAAACATTATGAAATAAATACAGAAGGGTTCAAAACGAAGTTCAAGGTTTACCAAAAGTCCTAAAGTCCCTATTACATTATGAAAATGTTCAAAATACTGATAGCAGAATTTACCAAAATACTCTTGTCACAAAATACCAATATCCCTCATCCCATAAGAGTCACACTCAGTAGGTCAATTCGGCTGATAAAACGAGGGGTCATCCTGGAACGCCTCCTCTTCCACTGGTACAAATTCTTCATTATAATCATTACCTACATTATCGGGAAAACAATGAGCCTAACGCCCAGGAAGAATCAAAATTAAATGCAATGCAAGTGATGCATGATCATGTGATGTATTACAGAAAAGAACCGTATCTTGTCTGTTGTTCGGGGCGATGGGTACGTCTAGGTCTTGTGGCTTAACCGTATTTCCGACTAGAAAACACACCAATCGGAGTGTCACCACAAGCCATACCCATACACTTTTGTTGAAGCCATTGGGGATTTCAGAACAAGAGAATTGAGAATCTTACGATTTCCATGGCTTAACCGTACCTCACCGCCTCCTAATTGGGAGTAGGTACCCCAATAGGGGTGTCACCACGACAACCATTCTCAATCCTCCCGAACCCCCACATGCCTATTTACATAATTTTTAGAATAACATAAAATATACGAACAATTTCATAAACCCTAGGATGAATGCATGAATGCCACAAACAAATCAGAGAAAAAAACATACAGTGCATAAAACGAAAATACAAACAATTTGCATGTAAGAGTGTAATATGTATTCATCTTACTATCCAGAATTAAGGTGAAAAAGAGGCAATACATAATCTCACTAGATATAAAGTCTCAACGACATCCTTAGTCACTATCTGTCATGGTCTCTTTCAGATCAGATTCAACAAGTTAGACAGCAAACATATGCCAAACTCATTGATGTCAATGGTAAGTACTAATGGCAATTCACACTTCTTATCCAGTCACAGGGTATGCTGATAATGATTTTAAGGGATTGACAATGTAATTCTCCAGATATTCTACTAAGTTCAGATTAGATTGTAAAGTACAAGAAAATCCTTCCTTCCATGGACCATACTTTTTCGTTTAATTTAACATCCACTATCAATTTTGTATCCTTTCTCCAATGGTTAACATAACAATTCCATTACTAATTATCAAACCTCTCATCCAATCTATTTCAACATTTGACATGAAGACAGTGGTACTTTCCAACATTCTACAGCAATAACAGAATACTACACTAACTGTTACTAATTATCAAACCTTTCATCCAATCTATTTCAACATTTGATATGAAGATAGTGGTACTTTCCAACATTCTACAGCAATAACAAAATACTACACTAATAGGGTACTAACTAAAACATATGATTCTCATTCAAGGATCAGACAATAAAATCAACATCCAACAAGCAAAACCTGTGATGTAGGGCATCCACTGGCCAACTTCATATTCTAATTCTTACCTCAATTATTGACCGTAGCCAACAACCAATCAATAGCCCAAACAATGGAGTTTGCAGCAGGCCAATAAGATACAAAATTATGTATCCAATCTTTCCAAACTTCCAAAATGTCCTAAGGAAAGATAACATTTAAATCAAAGGTATTCTCAACAAATTCTAAATTCAACTCAGAATCCCATAATCAACAATTTACTTGATAATCCATACCTCTAACGTGGGAAGAATTCTCTTTAGCAACAATCTTCAAAAGAACTCGCTCTCTCTCACAAGAACGCAGGAAGCGTCTACCAACAATTCTAAGCACTCAGGAATACCTACCTCTTATAGACATAGACTGAAGGAAAAAGGGAGGCAAGAGAACTGAGCTGAGCAGGAGATAACCTGGAGCTGTAGACTGGCCATTGTGCAAACCAACAAAAGGGTGGCCCAATATGATAGACCCACGTGGAAAGCCATCCATCATGCAAGGAGAGAAGAGACGGGTTGCAGGGAAGGGCAGGAAGAGAGAGAGTCTATTGATTCTTCCAGAAATTGGAAGAGAGAAGTGATTTTAAAGTGGGTTTCTCAAATTTTCTCGATGTTGCGGATGAGTTGAGTCGTCCACAGTCCTCGTCCGCATCGTCCAAAAATGTCCAGGATTTAGGACAGATTCATTCGGATGCTATTTTGGTCTCGTCCGCAGTCGTTCACATCGTCTGAATTGTCCAGAATTTTGGATAGATTCATTCAGACGCCATTTTGTTCCCATCCGCAGTTGTCCGTATAGTCCGAATTGTCCAAAATTTAGGACAGATTCATTCAGACGCTGCCCTGTGTCGTCCGTAGTGTTCGTCGGCGTCCACAACCCAAAAATTGTGTATTTTTCCTAAGTTTTTCACATTTAGGTTATTTTCCAACATTAACTCTCTACTTTCCATTCACAACTTACGCTCACCATTGCATAATTTGATGCAATATTCATATATTAAGATTAGCCAGAATTATTACATCATTAAAAGGGGAAATACATTTTTTGGGGTATTACAAGGTCCGCATCACCTCAAACGCCTGAGATGTGCAACTAGTTTGGACCTCTCAAAGAAAGGCCACTCCTTGGATTTTGCTCAGTCTTCTAGCTCCACACCCCACTGACATTTCCCTGAAGAAATGCTGGAAGAACTAGCTAGAACCTCCTCTCCAAGATCGAGCAAGAAACGGAGAGAGGAGGAGCTTTGATGAAGGAGTCTGTGGTGACACAAATCCAAGCAAAGAGGATGGTTTGGAGAGAACTCCTCACACGAATTGCAGCAGCGAAATTGGGTTTCTAAAACTCGTTCAAAATAGCCCTAAGGGAGGCTTATAAGCTCCACACAAAAATTAGGGCAATTGAGTTGTAAAATTACAAAAATAACCTTAGTAATAAACACACAAAGAAAAGGGGTCCGAGGCTGAGATTTGCTCTTTGTAAATGCAGTGTTTGACATAGAAAATAAGCTCAAACTTTCCTACAAAAGTATACTATGGAAAGCTTAGACTGTTGGCAACAATCGTCATGAAGAACAAAATTTGATATAAAGCATTCTAGAATGCCACAAATGCCCTTGAATACTCGGAGGTCAGATTCTCTGCGGAAATGGAAAGCCCACCATTTCTTCTATGTTTGCATGACATCCACTTGTCCAAATGCAAGGACACCTCTTTGTATAATTGACAAAAACTCTCCTCTAAGCTAGCTAGGGAAGAAACACCTACAAAATAAATAAAAAAATATTAGAAAACAAAGGAACCCCTGGCTCGGGCTCAGGTGAATGGTCCTTGGGGCACATCACATGAGAAGACGCAGGACATGTGGATGGTGGTAGAGAATAAGGAATGGAAATGAGCATCAACAACAAAAAGGGAGTCTTCCACGGATAAGAATGAAGGGTTAAAGTAGTATCTGTATAAAGGATCAAAAGGTGGAAAATAGTGTATGCGAAAAGGAAATGGACACATGGATGGATGACATTAAATGATGAGTGAGATAGGTATCCATAGAAAGATGAGGAAGGCTTCCACGGAAAGGATTGAAGGGACAGAATATTGTTTGTAGAAAGGAAAGGAACATGTGGACGATGTAGGATGAGTAAGGAGGGAGATGGGTGTCTGTAGCAAAAAGAAAGGCTTCCGCAAAATGACAAAGTCACGTACACGGCATACACAAGTTTAAGAAGACGAGAAAGGTTGTTCAATGGAGGAAACAAACAAAGACTGACCCTTGGATGGTATGCAGAAGAAAATGGTACGGCAAAAGGGAACTGTTTAAAACTTGAAATAGCATATATCTAAAACAATCACGGATATCCACAACGGAAAGCAAAGGAAGCTTCTCAGACTAGCTTCACTGTCACTCAAAATCAAAGGAAATGGAGCAGCAATAAATTCAAAGTTCAAACCTTGCCACGCCAATGACGTGGTTGTAGAAAAATCAGAACCAGGGGAACAAGTTGGTGCAATAAATTGGACAATACAACCCTCGATGGACACAACTGCATTCACGAAGAGGAGCACTCATAACTTGCATAAAATGTGAGTTTGTGCAACCTTGTGCTAACTTCAATCATGGGAATGAAAAGTGAGAAGGATAAAATAAAAGATAGAAAAACAATGTGACTCTCAGGAACTGTAATACCCCAACTTTTAAGTGGGTTGACTATCGAGGTATTACCAAGAACGTACTTGTTAGATTATATATTATGAAAATTAATGTAATCGAAATAAAATAAATATTAATTTAATGAATGAAATTATATAATATTTGGAATTAAAAATGTAAAGGGATTAAATTAATGAAATTAAGGGGATTTAATAAATTAATTAATTCGGTTAAGGAAATTAAGAAATAGGGGGATTAAAATTAATGTTGGATTAAATTATTTTAACTATTGGATTAATTTGGAGGATTGAAATTAGTGGGAATTTATGGTTGAATAACTGAAGCGGTTCAGTTGGAGAACCGGTTCAGCTATTTATATTTCGTCTAGCCAATTGACAAAATGAACGAATGACAGGGAAGGAGAAAAGAGAGAGAGAAACCCGGTGAGAGAAGAGGAAGAAAACTAAGGGGAGAGACAGGAGGAGACAAAGATGGAGATGGGGATGAGCGCTAATGAGCGACCGAGACGATGACGAGTCCTGCGAAGCTCAAGCTCAGGCGGCTCCTTCGTGACGGGTGGCGAAGTGGGTTGTTGCAGCGACGATTGGGCGTCAAGTCGCGAAGAGTGGCAATGCTCTGTCGTCTCCTAGTGATGCTCAACGATGGAATAGCGACGAGTGGTGCATTGGCAACGGTAAGACGGATGGCGACGGAAATGCTCGGCGAAGCCTGGTGATGTGGTGTTTGGCCTCGATTCGTGGGTTGCCTCAAGCCGTTGGGCGTTTTGACAGTTCAAACTGGACCGGCTGAAGGCCATGGTCCATCTTGTGGTTCGGTTTCTCTCCTTCTGGTGCTTGCTCTACAAGTCAACGAGGGAGACAAATTGGAGACATCATAGCTGTGAATGGCAGGGAGTAGATTATGGAGTGCTCTACTCTAGGCAATGGAAAAGGGCCGGATAAAGGGCAAAGGAGAAGCGTACTGGAGAACATTCTGGCAGACTAGGGATGGAAACAAGAGCTAGAGCTCTCTGACATTTTCTGCTGGAGGCCGAGAAGGGTTGAGCCAAGGAAGAAAGTTGAAGGCAGAATGGGAGAGGCAGAGTGTGAAGGAGCTGGAGGCTTCGTCTCAGGAGAGCTCTAGCCAGAGCTTCTGGTGAGCTTCCTTCTCTGTTTAGTTAATCTTGGATGTTGCTCTCTGTTCCCTTCCGTTTATTGTTGTGGTTGGTCAATAAATGGATAAAATGCTCTATTGTAGGAAGAATTTTCTGTGTTAGTCTTTGGTTTGACTATACATTGCTAGATATGTTGGGTTCTGCACCTTGGATTTTGTTTAAATATGCTCTGTAGTCTATTAGTGGTGGAAAATATGTTGGTGAAGAGTATGATTTCTGTTTAAGTTTAGTGTTGTTATTGATTATTGTTTTGGGAGTTTGGTTAATCTTGAAATGTTGCTCCTTTGTTGTGTGGGATTTTTGGACTTAGGAAGTTGTTAAATTAATCTGTTGGATCAATTATTGGGTGACTGATTTTCCTATATGAACTGCTCTGTGATGGATAAAGTGAAGCATGTTAGTGCGTTGGTCAGATAAAGTGTTGACCGTAGGCAATTGTTAAAATGTTGATGTTATGGGAAGTCATATTGAAGCATACTCTTAACCATTTTTGCATAATGTTCTCTGTTGTATTTCCTTCGAACGTATTAGCCAATGATGGTTAAGTCGTGATAGGTTAGGTTCCGTGTAGGCGTCCAAAAAGTTCTTATAATTTGTACAAGTTAGAATACGTCATTGATAAGTTGTGGTGTTTAATTATGAAGGTACCGGAAAGAGTTAGAGGACAAAGATTTAGCGCTAATCTGCATTAAAGATTCGAGGTCAGGATTAAGGGGTGTTTTGGCTATTGAGGCCCTGCACCACTAGTATGGGTGTGTGAGTTAGTATTAGTGTTCTTACAATGCTTGAAATGCTTATTGTTAGTTGTTAAGTATGTTGTTTGTTTTAAATGCTTACTGCAAATTGTTGTTAGCTACTTCTAATTGTTATTAGTTAGATTTAAGTGATATTTCCTTGAATGAAATGCTACTGTGTTTCTTTATTGCTTTCCTTTGTGTAGTTTCCTTGATTGTTAGTCTATTTCCCTACATTGTGAATTGTGATGTTTTCAAAGTGATGGTTGAATATGATAAGTGAGATTGAGGAATGAGTTAGAGCTAAGAGTTTCCATGATAAAGATTATGTTCATTCTTTACCGCTTTCTTTAGTGATATACTCATAATGTTCTGTCTATCTAATTAGTTTAATTAACTAATTGATGCATGTTCAAAGTGCTGCATGTTTAATTAATTAACTAATTAGATTGTCTAATTGATGAGCATAGTAATTAATTGACTAGAGCACGTTAACCAATCCAACATGTTAACTATAATTAATTAATTAGTTACGATTAGTATGTAAATTGACTAGGTTATGCCATGCTAATTAGTTAGAATAACTGAAGTACGTTAATTAACTTCCTAGAACTAAGTAGCATGTTTAGTACCACACTTCAATTAAATAACAAATTGTGATACCACGAGTAGATAATTAACTAAGATTGATTTGTAGCATGTAATCAATGTGTTAAGTAATTGAAGCATGTTAATTAACTAGTTGATCAATTAATAACCAGACCTTGATCATGTTAACCAACTCATTGAGTAACTAGACATTGAATAACTAGAGTAACTAATTAATAAGAGCATAAATTTGAGCACGTTAATTCATTAGAGTAATTAACAATAAGCTTACTAAGTAACTCAACTATAATTCATCAAAGCAATTAGTTAGAATATTATAACCATTATAACTAAGCGATGCATGTTCAATCAATATGCAACTAATTAGACCGAGCATGCCAATTAACTAGAACAATTAACTAAATAAGCATGTTAATTAACCAGCATGTTAACTTAGCTAGGTCCAGCATGTTTAAGTGATAATTAATATTGTAAGAGAATGATAATTAACTGAGTTTAGTTAGGGTAACCAAAGTAATCAAACCTGAGCATGTAAGTCACCTAGAATAACTAAGTAGAATAATCGCCTAGAATATAAATATAGGAAGCATGAAAATAAACTAGGAAATTAACTAGAAGAATTAACATATCAATTAATAGTATTGTGTTCTAATAGTTCAAGCATGCTTCCCTGTTTAAATTCATTGTATAGTGTGCTGATTGGGTGTCCAACTGATATTACTTACCTTGAGTGCACTTTCAATTACTATTATTCTTTATTGTGCTTTCAATACAGTTACTTTCTTTATGCGCACTTCAATTATTATGAATTTATGTTGTGAAGCATCATGCATCATGATAGGTTGAAAATGTATGAGCATGCATCATGATAATAGAGATTAATAGGTAGTGCCACGGGGTGGTACGCAAACACGCATGAGTGAGGTAAAAGGTTAAGAAAAAAGTAAAGAAGAAAAGGGAATTGGGAGTGAATGGGTAGCGGATTTAGTCTGCAATCTAGGCGTAGCCCCTCCCTCATAGGGTACGAGAGTTCTAGATACAAGGAAAAAAGCTACGTTCGACCACTATGCCATTGCACGAGAAAGATCTCCCAATTCCAACTCGAAGTACGAGTATGGAATAATGGAATAATAGAATAATGGATCCCAAAGGATCAAAGTAAGATTTAGTAAAGTAATAAACGGATTAATGACTTAATGAAATGATTGGTCTGGGTGGCCCCTATTCCAAAAATGACTAAAGAGAGGCATTTCATGTATTAAACCCTTTTTCCTTACTAAGCATTTGGGCTTACAGTTGCTTGTGGTGTAGATGTAGGTACTGAAGTCAATGCACAGTCTAGAAGTAGCGAAAAGAAAAGATGAACGGATAACATCAAAGTAGAGATGATGGATTTGCACGTACGAGAAAGCTCATGGCTGGCCAGGCATATGAAAATGGGTAAAAGAGAAACTATTTTAATTAAGTTAAGTTTTAAATGTTGTAATTCAATCAAATAGTAAATTTTATAAAAAAAATAGTATTTCAATGGGTTAGTATTTCATTCTTAAACTATTTAATTACGATTCTGCAAAGCTTTAAATAAAAGATTTTTATAACGCTTCCACAATAGTTTTATTAACTGGATTTTATAACGAGTTTTACGAACGGTTGGTAGCGATCCGGATTTAGGAGCTCTCTAATTTGGTTTTAAAAAAAATTTAAAATTTTCACACGTTTTCGAGGATTTAGGAAAATCCAAGTCGTTATAGGAACACTCAATTTTTTAAACACACACAAAAATGTACTATCATGAATCCAAGTGGACTGTGGGTTTTTGCAGTGAAGCAAAGAAGTCAAAGGCTATAGTTTTCAATTCATCAAAATCTCCGTTACAAATTCTTTACGCGAGACATTAATACCCCCACAATTTAGGATTAAGTCCTAATTACAAAATACAAAGAATAACACTCAAACAAACACACCTCATGACTAGAACAATTTATAGCTGAGAACACTCCAACACAATATTTAAAATAATACAAGTTGAAATAAAAATAAATACATAAAAATTTCAAGCAAAATGAGGTGTCATGGCTGCAGCAAAAACTTGAATTCAAATCCAAGGATCTTCTTTTGAATAATGGCAATTTTCTCTAGGTTTATGAGTGTCTCCACCATTCAACCATTGGTCCAATTCTAAATCATAGATGCATGGAGGATCTTCTAAAATATCTTGAAAGAATACCTACACGATAAAGAAATAGTTATAAATTCGTTAGCCTCCATGCTGGTAGACATGTGGATGGGATCCGTTGCACATCATCTAGTGAGTTAGATGAACTTAGAAAGTGGAGTTATGACAATACAAAATTGTACTAGGAAAGAGTAAAATGGCACGACAATCGAATATTGCAATGTAATTTTGAAGTTGGGTAGCTGGTGTTATTATTTAATTCTTCATTTAAGCTATTTCCAAGAAAACTTAAAGGGTAAATGACAAATCAACTATCGTGGTTTGTGATCAATGACAAGTTAACCACTATGTTATTTTTTCTAACAATTTAACCACTGACGTATGGGAAAATGACGAAACCAACATTGCGGTAATGTCAGTTAACAAATTGACAAGACACAATCTCAAGATACCGTAAAAAATCGCTGTGTCTTGTGCAAACACCGCGAATTTTCAAGGTGTCTTGCGCTGTGAAACACAGCAAAAATAGCGGTGTCTTGCGCAAGACACCGCAAAAAATCGCAGTGTCTTGCGTTGTGAGACACAGCAAAAATCGCGGTGTCTTGCGCAAGAATGGCAAGTTTTGCGGTATCTTGCGCAATATTATTTGTAATAAATATTCGATTATTTTTAAAAAACTTGCTATATTATTTGTAATCAAATATTTATTTTTTGTGGGGAAAAAATAAACTTGCCATTTTTGGTAAATTTGCCCTACAAAAAATTATTTGTAATCAAATATTTATTTTTGGTAATCAAATAAACATCCCCTACAAAAAATAAATATTTGATTACAAATAATTTTTTGTAGGGTAAGTTTACCAAAAATGACAAGTTTATTTGAACGGCCAATGAGGAAGAGTCTGGCTGAAGACTTAAAATATAACGCTACTGGGACAAAGCCTTGGGGTTTTCATTTTTTTTTTCTTTTCTTTTTCGGTTAGTTACATGCATTGAATACAGGGTAGTTTATTATTCAACTTAAGTTTGGGGAAGTTGGCACATAAAGAGAGAAAAGCACAAATTGAAAATTGTGATTAGGAAATAATGTTATACCAGTATTGGTGATGCTGCAGAAGGACATGTAGCACAATCTTAGAAGCACCAGGAAAGAAACAAATCAGCGCATGTCAACTTCCAAGACTCAGCCACGTGCCTTGCCTAAATTTAAACCTGCCACCTCATCCATCCATCCAATTTTTTCACCACCTTTTACTCTCCCCAAAATAGTATTTCCCCTTTTATTTTCAATTACTGCTCCAAATTTGAAATTCTTATTGGTTCATCTTCATCATTAACTGTTATATCAATCGTCCATCAAATTCCATTACTTACACTCTTCTCACTTTTTTGTAGGAAGATTTTTAGAGCAAATATGAAGTCAAGTGCAATTAAGGTAACTGCCGAGCAAAGATCCAGCAAGCTAGAGTTTATTTTTGATGAAGCAAGAAAGAAGCATGACACTATGCTTCATGAGATGGCATTCACGCTAGAAGAAGGTTTCAAATGGAATGCTGCAACAACCAAGAGACGTCTAGAGATGATTTATTCAGTGATCGAGTAGCACAACTAGAGGACATTTTGCTACCAATCAATGTTGTTTGTGAGTTCTACGCTAACTTTTCAAAGGAGCCACCTGAGATGGTTTGCAACATCTCAAATTTTTAAACACATTTAAAAAAAATTCTTCAAATGTCTTATCACGAATGTAGTAGCAACAAATAATCAACACTTAATATAAAAATCTAATATTAATAAAAGCAGTTTGAAAAACCTTAGTAATAAAACTCTTACAATGTCCGTAACAAAAGTTTAAAATTACATAAAAACACCTTTTATCAAATAAATTTCCACATTTCAATTCTCACTAGAAAACCTCCAAGCTCAATCATGAAAACTCATTTTCACTGCTTCTTCAACAAAGTCATTCTCACTGGTATCAAAACCTATACCACAAGGTTCAAACTATGAGTCTAATGTTTAGTAAGTAGATAACTAATAATCATAAATCAAGTGACATCCTCTATATACGTGCAGCTAAGACATTTGAAAAATATCACAACAACAATACATGAGCAACTAAACATCTCAGAACAAATTACAGATGCATGTTATGTCAAAATATCAATTTCTTTTTCTTTTCTTTTCTTAAACTTTCTTTCCCTTCTGTATCTATTCATCTTCTTTATCTCTCTAGGAATGAGTAAGCTTAGTTATGAGACAATCTCACAATTTTAGGAGACAAACATGATATCAATCGAGTCATTAGTTAGTTATTATGCACATCAATGCATAGCAACCAAGCATTCGACTGGTCTACCCTAACATCAATCGAACCATCGGTTAGTTACTATGCACATCAATGCATAGCTACCAGCTACCAAGCACACGACTAATAGGTTAATGTACCCCTAAGTTCTCCTTCGCAACAACTTGTCCTCAAACCCCATTTACATGAATACACTATGTTTATCTTTCTTAAATGGCATAATAATGTTAGTAAAGAAAAGCATCTTAAATACAATCTAGCACATTGTAACGACCTAGATTTTTCTTTATTTTAAAAATACATAAAATTTAAAACTTTTATAAAACAAATGAAACCCTATTAAAACCATTCAATTGAAATCAAAATTCTTTTATTAAAAACTCTATCGTTAAAACAACTTACTTAAAACTCATTATTTGAATCTTAATTAACAGCAAAAGACTTCATTTATAAAAATTTATTTTTCTTAATTAATAGCGGAAGCATAAAACATTCATTTTAAAAAGACAATAAATAAATTATTACTTTATATTTATAAAACTCGTTTCTCTTTTACTTTCCTTAACATATCCAGTCACAAGTCCCGCCCTTACAAATCCTTCATCAACTGCTTCTTGATCTGTTCATCATTTTTTCATGCGTGTACCTACACCATTAGCAAAATGTGAGCCCGAGCCCAAGCCCCAGTAAGAAATGAGATATACAGTATGATCATGTCTCTCTTTAATTCTTTTGGAATAGGTTCCACCCCCAAACCAATCTTTTCTTTATATTTCCTTCTTTCCTTCTTTTCATTCTTTTATTCTTTCATTCATAATTCGTACGTCGAGTTGGAGATTAGAGGAACCTGTGTTGGAGGTATAGTCTTGGTCGGCTTCTAACCACCTAGGGTAGCTAGTCCCGTTCCCAACAAGGGAGGAGACTTAGTCCAGACTACCTGATTAGATTCGAGCTACCCATCCATCCCACAACTCTCTGTTTCCTTTGCTTTCATTAATTTCATTTACTCGTACAACGTGCGGGAGATTGGAGGAACCTGTGTTGGAGGTATAGTCTTGGTCGGCTTCTAACCACCTAAGGTAGCTGGTCTCATTCCCGACAAGGGAGGAGACTTAGTCCAGGCTACCTGATTAGATCTGAACTACCCGTCCATCCCTCAACTCTCCATTTCCTTTCCTTTCCTTTCATTCATTTCATTTATCCATTTTCCTCACATAAATGCATATGAGTACCACCCCAGAGGTGGCACTTCCTACTTGTTTCTATTATCATGATGCATGTCAATGAGAAACAATATCGTGATGCATATCAATGAAAAGTAGTAATCATAACAGTATAAAAGTATGAGACATAAAGTAGTAATCACAACAATATAAAAGTATGAGATATGGAAGTCTAATAATATACTATATAGGCATGCTTGTTAATTTAAAGAAAGAGACAACGATATAGACATGCTTAGTAATTTAAAGAAAGCAATAACAATATAGACGTGTTTGGCTATTCAAAGGAAACAATAACAATGTGCTAACATCCTAAACATGCTTAGAGATTAAATTAACAACGTGCGAATAACATAGGCATAATAAGTAAAGTAGCATAATAAAAATGCAACCAACAATTAAAGAAATACACTGCTAATAGTGTAGGGCCTCCACTGGCCAACAACTCTACTCAATTTCTTACTTGGAAGCTTTATCACGTATTCGTACTTAATTTTTATCCTTCTTTTCCTTTTCAATATCTTCATGATTAAAATATTTACTCATTAATAACCATAACTTATTAATTTCATTCTTTTCCTATTCTTAATTATATAACAATTCTAGAAATCCGTTAATGTCCAAAATGAACATAACTCATCCCAATATCCATGTTTAACTAATTAACAACTCATTTTTCAGAAACCTAACCCAAATCCAACCGAATATAAACATTGAAGTGGTAATTCGTTCCCACCAACAACTTCACAGTTCCATATTAAAACGGCAAGCAATAATCATCTAACAACAACCAACAGAGTACATATTTTCCTTAATCAACATCACAGAATATTAACCTGTACAACTAGAATAACATAGGATTCCATTCTAGCTTAACTCATCATATTCTTCACATCCAACAAAGCATACATCTAATTATTATCAAAATTCATAACAGAATAAGATTTATTCAAAGAGCACCATCATCCAAAATATTTCTCCTGAATGAATCAATTTCAAGAGCAAAACACCCGAAAACCATAGAGAGGGAAAATCCATTACCAACGTAGCACCAAAAATCATAGCCCACAATTCCACCATCTCCAAAACACAGCACTCACCGGAAGCTAGGAGCCCCAACCTCCATCCAATTCGCAGCAGTTCATCAACAACAAAACTGAATCAGGAGCAAGCAACAAAAGTAGCAACTAATCAATAGAGCATCAAACTCAAAGGAACAGAGAGCATTTACCTGAAGAATCACAGAGACCCAAGAAGAGCAGCAGCTTCATCACTTTCATTTCCTTCCCCTCACTCGCAGCTCACAACCACGAGAGAGCATTTCCCCCCTCCATTCTTCCCTCTCACAGAAGCTCACCCAAGAGCTTCTTTCTGCTAGCCCTTCCCCCTCCTCTGCATATCTAACTTACCAGATAATCACTTCTCACCTTGCCTCTACCACGAACACCCGTGGGAGTCCTCAAAGCCATGCCCTGTCTCTACCATCCTTCTACGCATGCCCACTCTGTCGCCAACTAGAGCAAGAAACAGAGGAAAAGACTGGTCCGAACTGAACCAAAAACCAGACCCCAAGTCCCCCAGCCGTTCCTTTGCGAACCACCAGCCCCCACCTCATCGACTCGAGGCTGGAATCGCAGCCTCACCAACGGCCATCCATCGACGCCAGCCACCAAAAATCGACAGAGCGCCGCAACACATCACGACTCGATGCCAGAAAAGCAACTGGCGGGAGCCCCGAATTCAACCCACAAGTCGCAACCCGAGCCCTAGCCGCAACCTGCGACGCCATCCACAAGCCGTAACCCGTAGCTCACACGCCCGCCATCCCGAAGGAGCTGCTCGAGCTCACTGTTGGCCCCCCTTCTCCCTCTTTCGTTCTCTCCGTCTCTATCTCCTGATCTTTCTCTCCCTCTTGGTATTTCTAGCAAAGAATGGCCGCAGCCATTCTGTGGTTCCAATCAAACCGGTTCACACCGTTAACCAATTCACTTCTCCTCTTTTCTTAATTCCTTCTCTTATATTTTAATTCCCTTTTTATTCTACTCCTACTTTAATCTCTCCTATCTCTTAATTCCTTCTTTTAATTTTTTATTCTACATTATTTATCCCAAACATTCTAATTTAATTCATTAAATTAAATTTTATTTTAATTACATTAATTTTCATTTAATTCAATTTCTTTTTGTCCTTTACTAAAAAATTGAGTCATCCCATTATTTCTAGAGTTGAGATTTCGGACGAGGGAAGGCGTCCCCTCCTTCGACCACGATCGTTCGAAAAGTCCAATAAATTGGATAGGTTCAAACTCTTCTCGTCCACCATCGTCCGCGCTCGTCCTGTATCGTCCTAAAACGCTGGGGACGACATGCAATGCCTTTATGGACATAACCCGATAGTCCTCGTGTCGTCCGCGCGCATCCAAAATCTACAATTACACCATTTTCATCAAAATTTCATACTTTAATTACTCCATAATATATTCCCCATATTTACACAATATAAATCAACACGTACCGTCTCGTAATATAATATAGTAATTATTCCAAAATTAATTACATCACATATGTGGCGAAAATATTATCGGAATATTACACACATTCTCAAGTAATCACTAATTCAGCAAACAGTAGGTAACATATCAAAACAATCAGATAACAAGTCCTCAATCATCATAAACAAGCTGAAAAACAGAGTCTATCATCTAAAATCTACGTAGCAACAAATCCTCAGATTATCATAAGAAAACAATCTCAAACACAGAGCAACAAATCCTAGAGTTTTATTGAATGTAAAATAATCACAACAAACAAAATATCATATGCTCAAGACAACATAGATTATAGCCAAAAATAATCACAGTGGTGTAGGTCGATTGGCCACATACATGCAGCGTCTACTTACAAGGATTTTGCATAATACCCTTTGTATATCCTTAAACATGGTTGAGCCAAAACTCCCTTCGATCGGTAAAGAGAAAATCTCACCTTCCTTAATTTCTTCTCTCTGTCACTTCAACTTAACTTCTTTTTCCAGAGAAAAATGAAGTATCCTCGATCTCCCTTCAAGACGAGTTTACTCCGCAGTAAAACGACAAACAAAGCTTCAATCGTCAATCAGGCAAAGCGGTCCTTCAGCTTCCTAAATTGCCTATGCTTTAGAGGTAGAAGTACGAGTTGTAGCAAGGGATATGTTCGTGTCCGCTGAGAATATTCCAAGCAAATATTCTCTCCTTACAACATAAATCCACCTACCACACAACGCCATGTCATCCTTTTGGAAGCATTTTTTCTTGTGGAATGTCATCGCTTTTGCGATCTCTATGCTTTCTCTTCTGTAGATGTCTTTGTTTATGCAGTTCCTAATAGTTAGACGCTATCTTTTGTTAAAACGATGATGTTCCTTGCTTGATTTTCCTACCACAGACGAATTCGCTTTCACAGACACGAACTCTCGTACGTCTTCTCTTTGAAACGACGTCATCCAACATAAGAAGACTTCCTTCCCACGGATACATTTGCTACCTCAAACTCTCTTAGTTAAAAGTAAAAGATTATACTCTACTATTTGAGATGAAATTTTACCTTCAAATATGAGTATTCTTTAATAGTGACTTAATTGAGTATCCCATCCATCCTGAAACGCGTCTACTTGTCCTTGAGAACCATCCACTCATACCCTGCTCTTGTTTTAAATCGTCATTATATTTCTTTTTTCCGTTCGTGACCTCCGGTATAGCAGCAATGGCATAGTCCGAAAGCCTGCTAACCATTGGTCGTTCTTTTCTTTAGTTCACCTTTTGTTATTTATTAATTCTTGTCTTCACTCTTGTTGCTCGTGATTTGTTCGTCATATGTGTCAAAAATTGTGCATAATTCCACCTAAGTGCCCTCGTTTGGCTATCTGACCTCGTTTAACTATCTGACTTCGTTGAACTATTTGACTTCGTTTAACTATCTAGTTGGTCTAATCTATGTCCCTTCCACTTATTCCCCCGTTCCTATTTCCAAAAATTTGGACAAAGTCTCCCTTGTTTTTAGACTCCCCCAAAGCTAAACATCCTGCATAAAAATTTCAAACAGTTCTAGAATCCTCTACCCTCTATTACGTACACTCATACAATCATCCTACTATTTATAACAGAACATTATCTACGACTCGTTCCTTAACTATAACACCATTGTCGTTAAAAATAAATATGCTTAACTAAGGAAAACAATTAAAGCAATTTCATTAAAGCATAGAGTGATTCAATTAAAGTACTTACAGTCGATGAAGTATTTCCACGTTGAGGCTTGTGCTGGCAAGCAGACTACATTACTAGTTTGACTTTTACAAAATTGTTTTACTCAGTGAGAGACTTAGTTTTAAAAACGATTATCAGAGCAGTGTATAAAATTGTTTTTAAAACCATTGCTCTGATACCATTTGTAACGATCCGATTTTTTGTTCTCCTTTAAAAACTTCTTGAAATTCAAAACTTTTGTTAAAAATATTGTTAAGAGAATATCAGAGTGCAAGTCGAGCCATAACAAACATTTTTCTTCGTTAGAACTTAGCGGAAGCAATTGTATGAAAACATAGCTGATTTATTGAAATATAGCGGAAGCGCTTATAAAATCTTTTGTAAAAACATAACTGATTTGCAAACTTAAATCGTTTATAAAATCCTCTGTTTTTCTTTATAAGTACTAAACAAGTTAATACAATTTGATTACAACCCATTTGTCTCTTACTTCTCATAGTCTGGCAAACCACAAGCTTCGCGCATGCAAATTCTTTATCCCTGTTTCTAATCTGTACATTATCTTTGCCTGCGAGTACCACTAACGATAACACAATACCAGGGACACGTCCACAACACACGCAGCCACTCCTGCTCGTAGCAGCAACTCCAGCTTGCGGTAGCTTCACGGACATCAACAAGGACAATAACTCTAGCTCGTTAGCTCCAACTTAAAGGGCTCACTCAACTCACTCAGACACTCACAAACTCACACTTAACCCACAATCTCTCTCACTCAGAAACCCACTCTCTCTCGCTGGAACACTCTTCACTTGCAGGAAGCTGGACCGAAGAATGGGAGGAGGAGTAGCTAAATGGAAATCTATACCAGGTGAGGGGAGGAGGCAGCGTACGTATAGGGGAGGTAGAGAGTAGGCGGTAGTGCAGCGGGAGGTCGACGCCTACGTAGGTTTGGACCTGGAGGGGGCGATTTGGTGTCTAGAGATAGCGTAATTATGCACTACACAACAATTTTCATCCTTTTAACTCTAATTTAATCATAGGTCTAGGCTATTTCGGACGAGTGCAGACGCACATGTCTCGTCCGCATTCTTCTGTAAGTGCAAAATTCCTAAGGCAGAATGGTTTTCACGGACGAGAACTGGCGTCCTCGTCCTATCTGTACCATCCGAAGTCGCCTTTGGACGCGATATAACATCTGCAAATAGAGGCGACTCCTGTCCTGAGTCATTCGGATTGGCAATTCGGACGTGATTTGGAGTCCGGATGAAGTGTTCGGACGCGTCCGAATCTGTCCATAAATTGGATAGATTCAATTCGGCTGAAGCCTCTCCACGTCCGCACTCATTCACAAGCGTCCGGAAGTCCAAGACACCAGTGAAGTTAGGACGTGGAATCGCGTCCTGAGTCGTCCCAAGGTTTAGGGGCGACGTGCATTGCACGTGCAGACGACATACCTCATCCACAAGTCATCTGCAGGCGTCCGAAAGTCCAAAACACCAGTGAAGTCAAGACGTGGAATTGCGTCTTGGTCGTCCCAAGGTTAAGGGGTGATGTGCAATACACGTGCAGACGACATACCTCGTCCACAAGTCATTCATAAGCGTCCGGAAACACCCAAAACAACATTTCCTCACCTTTTTCCCACTTAACTCCTACCCTATAATACTTTTCCCCTAATTACATGTCATAAAATAATATGTAACCACACGAAATATAATATCCTAATTACCCTATTCTTCAATTACATTGCATGTGCAGGGAAAATGTTACCGGGAATACCCCTCGACCTAACGCTCCGAATATGTACTCGGTAATACCCTGACAATTATCCAACTTAAAAAGTCATGGTGTTACATTAATACTGGCGTAAAAAGTTATTGTGACGAGAAGATAATCTCAATAAAGATGATTTATATAAAAAAAAATTGAATGATGATGAAATAACTCGTTTGCGTAAGAAAGTTTTCTAAAATTGTCTTCTTAATCTTATTTCCTTGGTTTGTTTGTGCAGTTGAGGGAAGTACATAAATTTAATGAGACTCTAGAGTTGAAATTCTTTAATTCTGTATGAGTATCTTAGAGCAATATGTTCGTGGTTTGAATGCACCCTACTAATGGAATTGTTTGGAGTAAAAATTTTCATTGACTAGATCTACGTTTTTGATAAATGTTGTTCCTGATATTGATTGAAAAATTTAGAGAGTCTTGCTATAAGGAAAAATCAATGATGCTTGGATGAAATAGAATGGAAATTAAATGTTGCAAAAAGAGTTTTTAGATTCTTAGTTGTTGCAAAAAAGAGTTTTTTGAAAATTAAATGTTGCAAAAAGAGTTTTTGTGATAACTCTATTTTATAAAGTTATCTGAATGTAATTTTATATGAATTTTAATATAATTGGTATTTATTTTTGTTGTTTTTATAGAAAATTGAAGTGTTACTACATTGTGAGAATCCAAGTGAAAAGACATATTTTGTAAATCTTGATCATTTTCTAAATCTTTCTAAATATTTAGAACAAATTTTTAATGATTTGAATTATTCTGTAGAAAAGGAAATCTCTAAGCGCGTAGAAAAATCGAAGAAATAAGATTTAAGGAAACCTTTTAGAAAGATTTACAAGAGGATTTATGTAGTGACTTGAATTGCAAGACAGAACAAATTAAGAAAGTTTCCTAAAATCCCGACAACATTACCAAAATCAAATCTTAGAAGCCATCTAGAAAGAGGCAGATGCACACCTTTATAAATACAACACGAAGGATCCAGTTTGGGAGTATTTTCATGGTTGGAGAAGAAAAAAGTAGTGTTACAACGAGAACTTCTCACCGATTGATGACTAAGTGGGATTTTATCTCTAATTGCGCAGGAGAATCAAAGAAGTAAGATTTAAGGAAAGTTTTAAAAAAGATTTACAAGTGGATTTATAAATTAGAAAAGTTATAAATTAGAAAAAATTAGAAAAGTTTTCTAATCTCCCGAGTACATTACAAAAATTAAATCATAGAAGCCATCTAGAATGAGGCTAATGCAATCTTTATAAATACAACACAAAGGATTCAGTTTAAAAGTATATTCATGGTTGGAGAAGAGAAAAGCAGTGCTACAACAATGACTTCTCACCGATTGACTACCGATGAGGATTTTGTACTATTTTATTTCTTCTATTGTGAACTGTCTTTTTATTTTAATTTGTGTGCTTTATTTTTTACTATAAACTAATATCTTTTTGGTCAAGAGAATAAAATATTAAATTTTATATTTGATGTTTTTTGTTGTTAGTTTTGAGTAAAATCTATTAATTAGTTTATTTGATATTGTGCTTAATTATTATTACAGTAAAAAAGTGATTGTTTGAATCATAAATAGTTTTTCATAAGTATTAAATGATAACTTGAATTCTAAAATTTGGGTTAAATACATAAAGTTGGTATTTTTATACAATCACTATAATAGACATATAATAAAGATAAATAAAAAAAATTAACGTAGTAGCTCAAAAAATTATTGTGTTATACATTAAACTCTGAGTTACATAATTGGTATTGTTATAGTATTGATGTGACGTGTAAATGGCCTAGTATAAGGGGCAAAAAATTGAATCATAATAATTTTTCTCATAAATTTATCTCCTTTGTTTAATTACTTACTTTTAATTTTTAGTTAATAATCTTTTCACTCATAAATAGCACATCTCACAACATAATCTCGTTCACTGCTACCTCCACTTTTTATTTCATCAATGTTTTAAAGATGTGACCTTTTCTCCCATCATTATTCTCTTATTATTGCCAACAACAAGAAAAATCTAATAACCTTTCTAACGTTGGGAATTAATTGAAAATGCCAATTCAACCATCGTGGTTTACGATCAATGACAAGTTAACCACTTGGTTTGTTTTCTAACAATTTAACCATCCACGTATGCTAAAATGACAACTTCACCATCGATGTGAAAAAAAAAATTGAGGGTATGTCAATTTTGGCTTGGACACCGCGACGTTCGTAGGCAATTTTTGCCTGTAGATCGCGGTGTCCAGGCAAAAATTGCTTGGACACTGCATACAATTTTGCCTAGACACCGCGGTCTCCAGGAAAAAATTTCCTGGACACCGCAGGCAATTTTGCTTGTATACCGCCGGTGTCCAGGCAAAATTGTCTGCGGTGTCTAGGTAAAAAGACCATCTGAACTTCAAACAACCATAATTTTTTGTACGAGTGTCGGAATTTGACGCACAAAGTATCAATTTGTAGGTCTCTGAAAGAGCTTCGATTTGATACCTTATGCGTCCAATTTTAACACCAGTAGCAAAAGTTATGGTCATATAAAGTTCAGCAGGTCGTTTTACCTGGACACCGCGGTCTCCAGGCAATTTTTGCCTTGACACCGCAGACAATTTTGCCTAGAGACCGTGGTGTCTAGGTAAAACGACCTTCTGGACTTCAAACGACCATAACTTTTGCTATGAGTGTCGAAATTGGACGCATAAGGTATCAAATTGAAGATCTTTTAGAGACCTACGAATTGATACCTTGTACGTCAAATTTCAACACTCGTAACAAAAGTTATGGTTGTTTGAAGTTCAGCAGGTCGTTTTGCCTAGACACCGTAGGCAATTTTGCCTGGAGACTGCGGTGTCCAGGCAAAACGCCCTGCTGAACTTCAAATAACCATAAATTTTGCTACGAGTGTTGAAATTGGAGGCATAAGGTATCAAATTGAACCTCTTTTAGAGACCTACAAATTGTTACTTTGTGCATCAAATTCTGACACTCGTAGCAAAAGTTATGGTCGTTTGAAGTTTAGGTGGTCTTTTTGCCTAGACACCGCAGACATTTTTACTTGGACACCGCGGTGTCCAGGCAATTTTTGCCTGGAGACTGCGGTGTCTAGGCAAAATTGCCTGTGGTGTCTAGGAAATTTTTGCCTGGAGACCGCGGTGTCTAGGCAAAATTGCCTGCGGTGTCCAGGCAATTTTTGCCTGGAGACTGCGGTGTCCAGACAAAATTGTCTGCGGTGTCCAAGCAATTTTTGCCTGGACACCGCGGTCTCCAGGAAAAAATTGCCTGCGGACGCCAAGATGTCCAAGCCAAAATTGGCATACCCTCAGTTTTTTTTCTCACATCGATGGTGAAGTTGTCATTTTAGCATACGTGGATGGTTAAATTGTTAGAAAACAAACCACAGTGGTTGACTTGTCATTGATCATAAACCACGATGGTTGAATTGTCATTTTCCCTTTAATTTACTTCAAATGTGTCTCGTAGTTAGTGCTTTTGGTTAATTTATATATTTTTAAAAAGCCATCTTGAAAGTGATTATTCATGTATGTGTGAAAGGTGATATTAAGATGTGTGAGTAATGTATGTTTATGTACATGTATTCAAATAGTTCACATACATAGGGGTTCATATATTATGTTATAAATGTACCATATACTCTTCTAAATACTATGTAAACCTTGTTGTTTTTGTCAGAAGCAAGAGCAAGGTAAATTAGAAGTTGTTTTTGTTTTTTCACTCTTCATCATTTTTTCTCTCTAAAATATGTCTTCCTTTATTTCTAACAAATTGGTGCAATAACATATTTCTCTTATATTTTCTGACAAATTAGTACAACAGCTTAGATCCTTAATCTAATAGAATTGTCAAACTTTACATTTTTATTTTCTTTCTCTCAACTCATAAAAGAGAATTTTGAGAATTTGTACATTCGTATAAAACTTTACTCGGTTTGCAAGAAATATGGGAAATCACAGATAAAGGCTATTATAAGCATTTTCATGATTTTACATTGACTCTCAACCAAAGAAAGACTCTCCAAAAACACGTAATAGATATCAATGATCTCTTATGCTTATTTATCAATATTTGGATGAAGTCATGTTTATAGAGTATCTAATATGACCACACAAAGCAAGAATTAAAGAGTTTTTCACAAAACTACTATCAAGAAGTTCATAACGTGAACAGGGTACTCCTAAATCTTACAAGGAGATCTCAAAGTTCTCCAAATGCAGGGATCTGTCTATAGAATATTGCTTTTTGAGGTCATTTCCCTTGTAAATCAAATGAAGAAATAGGGAGAAAGATAGGAAGAAGTCCGAATCAACAGAAAAAATTATTCTCTTTTAATATTCAAAGTTTGGTAACGTTGTTGTAGCCATTAAGGAGTCAAAAGATTTTATTACTATTATTGTTGACAAACTTATGAGCTCTTTATAAGCTCGTGAAGAGAGCATCACAACGAGAAAGATAATGTAATACCTGAAATTTTCACAATTAATTATAATACAACAATTTAAAATTTAATAAATTAATTATTGGCATAATTTATGATTTTTTTTAATAAAAGATTTAAAGTATTAGAATTATTAAATAATTATGGAATTAGGAAAGATTAAATAAACAATTTTATTTTATAGGTAATAAAATAAACTAGAAATTATGGAGGGATTAGGAAAACCATTAGGGGTAATTATTAATATAGCCCCTGAAGTATGGATGTCCCTTCAAATGACATCCTAAACTTTAAATTTTCAATTCAAACACATAAAAGTTTGGGACGTTACCATTTAATACCCTCACCATTTATCATTCATAAATATATGGGTGTGGGATGCACGTGGAGTAAAAAACAAATTCACGCTTCACAGAGACCATCGACACTCCACGAAGACAACGGGCTCTTTGCTCTGCGAAGACGATTGAACCAACGCTCCGCGAAGATGATTGATGACACTCTGCACGAGTTGTCTGGCATTGTATTTTCATTTCGAGTCGTCTGTTGCCAAGGGAAGAAACACAAAGGGGTATGTATACAATTAGGGCTTTCAATTTAAAAATCTTGAACAATTTCTTAGTTGAAAAATTGGGGATTTGTTGTGGATTATAATGATTTTCAGTTTAATGTTCTGAACCTAATAAAATTTTATGGCGCATTTGTCAATTATGTATGTAAAAGCCGTGAAATTTTTAAATAAGAAATTCCACGTGTAAATTTTTCGCGTTGAAAATCGGTCATAGCGTTGAAGTAGACCGAATTGTCGTGTAGCGGCCACGTACGTAAATTTGGTCATTTGGTCAAAATCGGTGAAGTTGAAATTTTTCGAATAAAGAATTCAATTAAGGAACGAAATTGGACAGTTAAATTGGATCTATAATATCGTTAGATGATGTTGGATTAAATTGAGAGTTTGAATAGCCTATGTGATATATAATGTGTATAATTGATTTATATACATTTATTTGAATTGGGAAAAGAAATTAGGGAATTATTGGATAAAGGAAATAAATGAGTTAGAATAATTGAAATAGGAAAAGGAAAAGATGAGAGATGAAATGGGGGAAAAAAGGGAAGAAATCCCGTCATTAAGATTTGAGATAGAAAGTTCAAGGTTTAATTTGAAGAAAAAAAAAAAAACCTTGACAAGAGGAAACAAGGGTTTCCTCTTCCCCATTCTTTCCCCCTCCCCTGTGTTTCGCGTTGGCCGAAGAGAAATCGAGAGGGAGAAGAGAGAAGCCGGCCGACAACATTCGCGAGAAAGATCCCGGCGACCAGCGAAACCGGTGACTCCCGAGCTGAGGACGGCGATGGCAGCAACGGTCGCTCGCGGAAGGACGAAATCGCAACTGGAAAATGGTGAACGGCGACCGCGCGAGGGCTGCAAACGACGAACTGGCGAGCAGCGACGTCGGGCGAGAGCGATGGTCGACTCCCGGACTGCCGAAGAACAACGCCGGTGGCCGCAGGCTTCAGATCCCGAGCGACGCCGTCGACAGAACAGCTCAACCCGAGCGTGTTCCTCCGATTCCGGCGGGCAGGCGATCTCAGATCCGCGATGACAGCTCCGAGGCCGAACCGATTTCCTGATTCCGACGACAAACAGATCCGATCTATTCGGTGGGTGAGATTTTTCGAATCTGAGTTTTGCTCTGATGTTAAGTTCGTTTTGAGAGATTGTTGGTTGATCTGTGTTATGGGTTTACAGCGATCGATCTGAAAGATTCTGGACGGACAACCTTCGGCGACGACAACTCCGAATCCGAGCACATTTTCGATTTCGGCGAGTAAACAGAACGCAATCCTGTTCTGTTCTGTTGGGTGAGCAATTCTCATTAAGCCTTTGATTCAATAATGGATTTCAGAATGTGATTCTGATTAGTTTTTCGAAATTTTGGTTGGATTTTGGATGAAAGAACTGTATGAATGACTTATTGGTCTGTTTGATTTTTATTGGTGAGATAATGTCGAAGGAAATCCTCTGTTTAGATTGTCTTGTGTTAAGATTTTCTGCCATATTGGATGTTGTTTCTGTTTGGTTGAAAGGATTCGATAATGTATTGTTGTTTGGATAATTTGATTCTGATTGTTGCCATCAATAGCGTAGCTGTCAGGTTTTTGTTTAAACTGCTGCGATTATAGAATATGGCTGGTGATAAATTGTCATCGATGTTTTTGGTTGTTTGGATGGGAATGTTGCAGTGTTTAATTCCTGCTTGAAATTTCAGAATGTATTATGCTGCTGGAAATAATTGTTAGGTTCCCTAAATTTGATTTCTGCCCTAAAGACGGTAAAGAATGTTGATATGTTAGTTTAGGGCTGTTCTTGGGTTCAGTTACTTGTCTTTGAAAAGGTTTGACTTCGTTTGTGTAGTTGGAGTTTACTAAAATGTTGAAGTCGAAAGAGTAGAGAATAATTGTTGTTTGTCATTGGTGGATTTGGAGATCCTAACTTGAGTTGTTATTTTAAATGTTGGATTTTAATTGTAATTGAAGGTAAGTAATCTAAGGAGTACGAATTGAACTTTGGTCTTGAGTTCTATATTGGTTAAAGTTGGATTTTAAGTTTAAAGAATGTTGTTAGATAAAGTTGGAAACTTTATTGGAATTCTTTGCAAGTTGGTTGGTCTTTGTATGAGACCCTCGCTTATTTTCCTAGAATTTAATTATGATATTCTCGCGTTTATACATTTGTCAGGCTTGGTCAATTTCAACGAGTGTGATACGATTATTGCGTAATTGGTTGCTCTGGTTGGTAAGGCAGACCGTCGTCGAGGTAGGGATTTCTATATCTCTTGCGTTATATTGCATCCTATCCCGTTTTCCAAAATAATTATTTTGTGGACTACCACACTTGGAAAATGACGGGGACTGTTCGACAGCACGTCCGTTTTTATTAGTAGTATGTTTTCTCAAGTTTAATTCCGTACATGGTTTGAGATTTATTGTGCACATGTTGAGGGATGGATCCGCCATCCCCTTTGATACCTTCTGCTGCGTGAAGGTTGATTGTTTGACGTACGAAAAATATAGGTGGGGCATTGGTGACGTGTCCTCAGGTTGAAACTCCTGAAAGTCGTAAACCTCGTATGGGAGGGTGATGACGCCTCCTTGGGTCGCAAGCCCCTAAACCTGGCCAGGATTTGTCTCACGGATCAGACGGTTGTCAATCGCTGAGACTTGTTTATCCTAAGTCCACATATAGCGAGCAACTGTATCCGTTTTATGTGATTACACGATTATACGATTATACGGGTTGTGTCGTGCAGCCAGGTGCGCCGGCAACTCGGGTGACGTACGGAATCTTCGAATCGTCGTCATTATTCCTGCCTCATAAGGTGTTGTCATCGACGGGTGACCACCTCTTCTATGTTGTGTGGCGGGTGAGTCCATGAGTGACCACCCCTTTTCACTGACGACGTTTTCAAATTGGAAAACGATGATGGCCTATTTTACGAAGTATAGCTGTCTATGTATACAGCAAGATTTTAAATAAAAGCCTCATCGATGGCCCTTGGGTCGGTTTGGTACAATGATAAAGAGTTTGAAGTGATTTTAAAAATCCATGTACGGTAGAATGAAACATAACCTTGTTCTCGAAAAATGTACAAAACCAGTTTTGCATGAGGTGCATTTAGTATAGCCATACTTTACTGAGTTAGTCACTTACCCCAAACGACTCCTCCCCCAAAACTTCAGGTAAAGACAAAGAATAGCTGAGAATCAGAAGTTGAAGTGTTTTATTATTTCTACTTGAGTGATTCATCATTATTTGGTGAGGACATTTATGTTTCCATTTGGGTCTGTAAACCTTAAACACAGTTGGTTTTGGATTTGTTGCACAGTACTTGGATTATATTTTAATTTATGCACTGTTATCTTCTCGTAATCCCTACTCGGACCTAGGCCCATATTATCTTGGGCCGAATTAAATATTATAAGTCTTCCGCGAAAACTCACGCCTTGGGCTGGGTGATCGGGTTCTCTGTGAGGATCGGGTCGCCTGACCCGGCGGTTCTGTTAGGCCCGTCTTCGGGTCGTGACAATGTAGATATTCATTCTTTTTTTTTGTGTTCTATCTCTAGATTATGAAGGCGAAGTGCTCCTTTTTTTTTTGTTTGAAGACTTAAGTTGCACCTAAATTTCAATTTTACGGTTGCCCTCTGACTATTACTCCTTCATAGTTGAAAAATCCCAATTACATTATTCACTGTTTAATTGTTGAAAAATTAAATCATGTTGGCACTGGTTACCTCTGTTTGGCACTGTTTCATTGTTGTTATAAAAATTTTAGTACTGTCCTTGGTTAGAAAAATTAATTGCATTTTTTATTTAATTTTTTACTAAAAAATTATATTTTGCAATGTCATTTACTTTTTAAATTTTCTTTGTGGCAGGTCTTTACGGTGTTATTCGAATATGGACAAATTTTTAATAGAATTCAATTATGAAGGGAATTTTGTGAGGCAGCACAAAATAAATTACGTGGGTGGAAAAAAAGAAGTAGTTGATAACTATGATATTAATGAGATGTCAATACTAGAGATCCACAACATGCTGGGACAAATTGGTGTTAACAAGTGGAAGAGTCTGCAATACTACAACCCACGTTTTCCACTATATAAGGGGTTGATGAGCTTAAGTTCAAAAGCAATGTACTTGTCATGGTTAGTGCTCTAAAAAAGAAAATGTGTGTAAAGATTTACAGTGAGCAGAAAGATGAATTTCAAAATATATATGATGAAGAAAGTTGTGCCAATGAACGAGTAGAATGTAGTGGAGCTGGAGATGGGGGAGAAGAGGGTTGTAGTGAGGGGCGACATCTTGTTGAGGCAACTGATGAGGGTATATGGAGCATTTCACATGAGACTCCTAGTAATGTAGAGGACAATGTCGAGGTTGAAGTGAAATCAATTTCTAAAAGTCTTAATGAAGAACTTTACTTGATGAATGAATCAGGAGAAGAGGTAGATGATGAAATGCACGATAAATGTATGGACATCACATCTGCATCCACAGAATAGCGTTAGGAATGACTTTTGGTTCACTTGCAGCAATTAAAGAGTTGGTGGAAAATGCTATGAAGAAT
The DNA here is from genome assembly GCA_022433065.1 of Begonia loranthoides. Classification (NCBI taxonomy): domain Eukaryota; kingdom Viridiplantae; phylum Streptophyta; class Magnoliopsida; order Cucurbitales; family Begoniaceae; genus Begonia; species Begonia loranthoides. The sequence goes on from CM039478.1 coordinate 25,030,792, forward strand.
GACCATAATGTTTGATTTGTTAAAAACAAAGTGAGGCGATTACTAGCAAGATGTGAAGACGAGTGTAAGTGGAGATTGCATGCCTCCAAGATGTATAATGAAGCTACATACTAGATAAAGACATACCACAATGTTCACACATGTGCCCGAAGCATGGAAAATAGGCATGCCTTCGCAAGATTGGTGGCAACAAAGTATGTGGAAAGGATTGAAAGTCAGCCTGATTGGTAAATTCCTGATATGATTGCCATAGTGAGACAAGATTACAATGTCAATATTATCCCGAAACTTTCATATGGGGCCAGAACCATGGCTCGAATGATGACTGATAGTTCTGGCAAAGAACAATATAAAAAACTTTGGTCTTATGCGGAGGAGATTTGAAGGGTCAATCCTAAATGCACGTTCATTGTTAGTGTTGATGGGATAGATTTGTCATTGTCTCCTACATTCAAGAGAGCTTATATGTGTTTTGATGTTTGTAAGAGAAGGTTACTAGCTGGCAATAGACCAGTGCTTTGTTTGGATGGGTGTCACCTAAACAGCACGTGGCAATGTCAGTTATTGACAGCTGTTGGTATTGATGGAAACGACAGATATATCTTGTAGCTATAACTATTGTGGAAAGTGAATGTAAAAGCTTCTAGAAGTGGTTTTTCGAGTTATTAAAGATGGATTTATGGATTAATGACGGTGCTGGAAGGACTTTCATATCTGATCAACAAAAGGTAATATCCAACTTGTTTTACAATTTTCAATATGCTTCATGACATTTGTAATTAGCTGACATATACTTTCGTTGAATATAGGGGCTAATTCTGACACTTTAGGAACTTGTGTCTCAAGTTGAGGTCAGATTTTGTCTTCACCATATGTATTGTAACTTCATGGCAAAGTTTCATGGAAAGCTGTACAAGGTTTCAATGATGAATGCTTCAAGAGCAACAACTGCATATGCTTTCGAGCAAGAGTTAAAGAAGCTAGCTTTTGTCGATTACGCAGCATACAAGCATCTGAAGGAAATACATCCAAGCTTATGGGCAAAGCATGCATTAAGTCATGCGCCAAAGTGTGACATATCTCTAAATAATCTAAGTGAGTCATTTAATGCCTTGATTATACTTGCTTGAGATAAACCAATTGTCACAATATTTGAAACAGTAATGAAGATCATCATGGCACACATAGCCAAGAAGCATAGGACAATGCAAGAGTGTACAGGCTTTCTGTGCCCTAGAATAATGAAAAAGCTTGACAACTTCATGAATAACGCTCAAAATTGGTCACTGATACCTGCAAGAGGAGACCGCTTTGAGGTAAGGGATCCTAACACGTGATATATTATAGACCTTCATGAGAACTTATAGGGATATCGTGTGTTCATGTCATTCCATGTTTACTGTTTATGAGGAAGAAAGTGGAGGAATTTGTGCATCCATATTACCATCGTCAAACATACCTGAAAATGTACTCCCATATCATTCATCCAATTAATGGTCCCGAGATGTGGCCTCACACGAACATGGATCCTATTAATTCACCAACATTTAAGCGCCAGGCAGGTAGAGCAAAAAAGAAAAGGGTTTGGGACACATATGAGCCACAAAGTAAAACCTCAATGAGTTAGAAGAATAAACAGATGACATGTGGTAAATGTCAGGAATCTTGTCACAATAGTCGCATATGTAAAGGAGATAGAGCAACAGTCACTTCAATCGCACATGTCATAAAAAATCAAAGTGCAAGCACTAGAATAGTAAGAGTAAGAGGAAAAGGAGAAGGACGAGGATGGGGAAGAGTTAGAGGACAAGGACGAGGACAAGGACGAGAAAGACGAAGAGGAAGAGGAAGTAACAATGACACATTTATGGGACTTAATTTGATAAGCAATGTCGAAACACAAGTATATTTATATTTTCCATTTCTATTAATTATTATCATTTATTTGTGTTATAACTATGTACTTCTATTGCAGGGCTCATCTTTGGAAGGTGTCAGATGTTGATGTTTGAGTGTAACATGGTCTATTGACATTCCAGAAGTTTAAAGTCAAGCTGCAGTATTTTAGAATATGGACTTTTTATGATTTTACAACATCTATTTCAATATTTGTGGTGGTTGCGTTTGGGATGGTTTTAGAACATCTATTTCATGGTGGGTTTTGGATTGTGTTTGTGATGGTTTTAGAGCACGTGTCAACATTTATTTCACTTTGATGTGATTGGTTAATTTCATTTAGTTACTTTGAAATGACATGTTCATTTCATTAGTTTGAAAATACATGTTTCTTTGTTTAACTTAGGTAAAGATTTATGCTCAACTCATACTTTTTCTTTGAAATGGATGTTTTGGATTGATTTTTACCATTTAACTTTGAGAAAGTTTGAATGTTGGAAAGGCCTCCACTTTTGCAGTTATTTTGAAAATGTTTAGTGTTAAAAAAAAATTGATTCAACTTGCATGATAAAAACTTAATAAATATAAAAAGATGTCATAGTACATTACACCCAAGTTTATGATAAATAACCAATCGAAGTTAAACTTCTAGAATAACCACAAAATGCATAAAAGACTAGAAACTAAATAATGTTTACAATCCACAATAAATATAAATAAGTTTGACACTTTCTTGTAAGCTTTTAATTAACGACTTCTAAATGTGACTGTTGATTGAAGACGATTAACAATCTCCTTTTCTCGCATGCCTATTGGTGCATCATGTCATGCAAAGAAGTTGTATCCTCCACTTCCTCTCTAAAACATGATCAATATGAAACTGTTTAGTGTAGTATAAAAGCTTGCTACTTGTTACACTCATTAGACAATAATTTTCCAAACTATAATTTATACTTCATAATTTTGGCAACAAAAAAATCTTCGTCCAGGATTTGTTCGTGTCCAGGACATATGTATGGCAGCTATTATGTTGCAAAAACAAGTAACATTTTAAATAACTTCTGGAATATCTACATAACACACACTCAAATACACAAAAAAAAAAATTAGAAAAAATTTTTGTATTAATGTGATTAATCTGTAATTTTAACCAAAATTTTCACCCTCATTGAGTACTTACCACTAGTAGAAGCAAAATCACGCAACATCAATCCAATCACTTCAAACCTACATAAAACACAAACATGAAGCAGTGGAGTAGTATTAAAATTACATTACAAAGTAGTACATATTCATTGGCATTTCTATAACAACAATAAACAGTGCCAACATGGTTTAATTTCTCAAAAATTAAATAGTGAATAATGTAATTAGGATTTTTCCACTATGAAGGAGTAACAAACAGAGGGCACTTAGCCTTCATAATCCAGAGACATAACACCAAAATATAAAGAGTGAACATCTACATAGTTGACAAATGCACCATAAAACTGTATTAGGTTCAGAAGATTAAACTGAAAATCATTATAATCCTCAATTTTTCAACTAAGAAATTTTTCAAAATTTTCAAATCAGAAACCCTAATTGTAAATGTACCCCTTTATGTTTCTTCCCTAAGCAATAGATGACTCAAACTGAAAATACAATGCCAGATGACTCATCCTCGTCTGTTGTCTTAGTAGAGTGACTTTGATCGTCTTTACAGAGCATTGGTTTGATAATCTTCATAGAGCAGATAACTTGTCATCTTCGCAGAGTGTTGATAGTCTCTGTGAAGTGTGAATTTGTTTTTTACTCCATGTGAATCCCACTCCAATATATTTAACAAATGATAAACATAGAGGTATTGGATTGTAATGTCCCAAACTTTGAGGTGTCTGAATTAAAAATTTAAAGTTTAGGGTGTCAGTTGAATGGACTCCCACACTTCAAGGGCCATATTGATAATTACCCTAAAATTAGTAAAAAATAATGTGAGAATAATCTCCGATTAAGGTAAGTTTAAATTGTTAGTTTAACAATTTATGCTTTAGAATTAAGAAAAATAACGTGTAGGAATATTGAATGCAATAGAAACCATTGGATGAGGTATATGAACAACTGAGATTAATCTGGTTGATAAAACATGCTTCTGCGAGAGTGTGATGTCATTTAGGTGCGGGAGAGTGTTGGACCATAAGATTAGATTAGCAGAAGGAACGTAGACCATTAGATTTAGGAAATATTCTTTCGTGGGAGCATTTGATACCACTCATATGCGGGAGAGTTGATGAACCACTGGATGCAAAGCTTAGAATCCCCCTTGGATGTTAGCGGTTATCACGGCTAAAACAAAACACAAAATTTTTTATTATACAACTAGCTCGTTTGTTGCCCAATTGACTTGAAAATTGGACCAGACTATTTTCGAGAGTTGAGAACACACTCCAAAAGTCACAAGAAAATACTCACAGCAGACGAAGTTAAGTGAACGCAATTGAGACTATCTGGAAAGGCACCAAAATGGTAATTTCAGGCCCAAAAGGGAAACAATCACAATTCACTCAATATTTGTCCAAAATGTGTAAAATTGGGCCCACATACCTCTGTATATGTAGCCAAGGCAACCTCAAAAAATCAGAGGGAGAATAATTTGGATATGGAAGTTATACGTGGAGAAGAGAACATGTGCTTAAGGGCAGAATCAAATGCTTAAGGGCAAAATGGAGTATCTCGTAACTTTACCAAATAACATCCAAATGATGTGAAATTTGGACAACAAACCACTCTTTAAGTGAAGAGGTTCTCCTCCAAAAATCAGAAGCAGAATCTGTCATGACCCGGAGGCAGGCCGAACTGAACCGCTGGGTCAAGCAGCCCAATTCTCAGAGAGAACCCAGTTATGCAGTCCATAGCATGAATTTTTGTGTGGAAGACTTAACGGGATTAATACCAAGCCCAAAGCCAAATCACATGGGTTGTGGTCTACAAAGTGATCAACTAGAGACAGATAGCATAATAATGGAAAGTACTGTGTAGGACTTAAATCAAAAACACCAAAACTAAAAATCTCAACATACCAAGAACAGAGGGACTGAATCGACGAACCTCCACCCATCCACAGGGAGATCAAGACAACCATCAGGGAAAGACAGCTTTGCCAGCTGCCACACGTGCAAACTAGTGCACCGAATCTACACCCTAACCAAGGGGAAAATATAGTCTAAGGGGTGAGTGACTATATCAGTAGGGAAATTTATACTAAATGTAATGCATGCAAAAACCATTTTCTTTACCATTTAAAACTCATTTCATGCTTCTCATTTTACCGTACATGGATTTTGAACATTACCTCTTTATCATTTTAAATAACCGGCCCATGGCCCTCGATATGACTTTATTAAAATCCGCTGTTTACATAGACAACTATAATCGCAAAATATGGCAACATTGTTTTTCGTATGAAAACGTCATCCGTGAAAAGGGATGATCACGCAAGGACCCATTTGTCAATCATCGTCGAAAGGTGGTATGATCTCTCGGATGTGCCAACGAGCCGTTACCACTGTCGATACGATTTGAAGATCTGGTGCCATACCAGAGTTGCCAGCAATCCAGTCAGCCACGACAAAACTCGTGTAGCTGCCCAACACAAGTTACAGAAAGGTTGCTATCTGCCAATAGCAACACCTCATGAGGCAGGAAGAATACCAATGATGGCGATCCATAGATCCAACATATCACCAGAGTTGCCAGCGAACCAGTCAGTGACAACACAACTCATATAATCGTAATAATGGATGAGGTTGCCCCACGGTAGACCCCTACTCACTAGGACCTTGGTATCCCAAATTGATGAGGGTTGCTAATGAGCAAGCTCAAGTCATCCAGCCAACCCGCCAAAAGGAACGGTACTATGGTAGACAAATCTTTGCGGCTGAAAACACTGCCAACTCCGTGTGACAATACCCTGGCTAAGTTTAGGGGCTTTCTACCCAAGGAGGCATCATCACCCTCTCATCCTATTTTCGACTTTCAGGGTTCTCGACCTGAGGACACGTCACCAATGCCCCATCCTCTTTTCGCCCCATCCTCTTTTCTTTCATAGAGCCAACACAACTCGCATAATTGTAGTAATAGATGAGGTTGCCCCACAATAGACCCCTACTCACTAGGACCTTGGTGTCCCAAATTGAAGAGGTTTGCCGACGAGCAAGTTCGGTCATCCAGCCAACCCGCCAAATAAAACAGTACTATGATAGGTTAATCTTCGGGATTGACAACACTGCCAACCCATGTGACAATACCTTTGCCAGGTTTAGGGGCTTTCGACCCAAGGAGGCGTCATCACCCTCCCATTCTATTTTGGACTTTCAGGGCTCTCGACCTAAAGACACGTCACCAATGCCCCATCCTCTTTTCTTTCACTTCCAGGACTTGCGACCTAAGGACATGTCATGAATACCCCATCGTATTTTGCACGTAATGACCAATCTTCACGCAGCAGAAGATTGTACGGGGATAGCCTCATGATGCTTTAGCGCTAGAGTGCCTAAAGCATCAAGAGGATTCATCCTCCCAATGTACGTAACTGATGGCAAGCCTTCTCGTAATAGAAGGTTGACGGGATAGCCTCATGATGTTTTAGCGCTAGAGTGTCTAAAGCATCAAGAGGATTCATCCTCTCAATGTACGTAACAAATGTCAAACCTTCTCGTAGTCGAAGGTTGATGGGATAGCCTCGTGATGCTTTAGCGCTAGAGTGGCTAAAGCATCAAGATGATTCATCCCCCAAACACAGTCACAAAATCACATCATCAATATATATATATGCAAATGTCTGCAGTAAACCATGTATGGAATGTAAACATGAGAAAACATATGTATACGTAAAAACTAACGTGCTGTCAAACAGTCCCCATCAGGTTTTTTTCAAGTGTGGTAGTCCACAAAATAGTAGTTTGAAAACCATGATGCAATGCAGTGCAGAAAGTATAAAAATTCCTACCTCAATGGCGACCATGACACGTTTACCGACAATCCTGTTCCACATAGTGTCGTAAGCAAAAAGTCAAAGCCTCTGACACTTTGAGAACCTACAACAAAGTTGGTATCAACATCTCAACATATATAATAGGGGTGATAAGCAAGTCTTAGTCAACACTAAAATCCAAGACATTTCCTAAGAACAACCACGAGTCTCAACCCAAAAATCGAAACTAGAAATCCCAACAAATTCCCCAATCTTATCACTCAATAACATAAACAAGGCTTTTAACAGAACTATCAGTTTCGAGGAAACAACATATGCACCCAAGAATAAAATTTCTAACCCTAAAGGCAGAAACTAATAACATAGTTTACAAATTTCTAACTTTCAGAATTAAGGTAGTAACCATCCATGTCCCCCTCTAAATTATCAACAATAGAATTTAACAGGAAAAAATCATACACAACAGAACTTTACAGTGCATTAGGGAACCATTAGTACCCAAACGGAACCCTAATTCATCAAATGGAACACAACAACATTCCTAGTCCCATCACTCCATACAAAACCCCAAAACAGATTTGTAAACCAACTAAAATCTTCAATTCATCAATGATGATAGCAAATAATCCAGAAAAAAAACAGAATTCGAAACAAAACAAACTCACGAGTTCCGTTGCATCTAAACAGTAGCTATAACAAGGTTGGAATCCACTATTGAAGCAAGCAAATGAAATCAATCGATTAAACACTTAGTGACCCAAACAGAAGCAAACCGCGAGCCATTTCTTCAATCCCCTGCTGAATCCATCGACATTTGGAGTAAACCGAACAGAAATCAATTGAACACTCAATAGAGACCATACTTCGTTTTGAAATTTGTCTGCCACTCATCTCCTTCCCGCATTCTAATCTAATGATATCCACTTTTGAGATCAATTTTAGAGAAAATGGAGGCACCGCTGAGTTCATCAAGCATATCTTCTAGCAGAGGAATGAGAAACCGATACTTGATGGTGATCTGATTAATTGCTCTACTATCCATACACATGCGCATAGAGCCATCCTTTTTTGGAACTAACAATGAGGGAACAGCACACGGGCTAAGCGATTCACAGATGGTACCCTTTCTCTAGAAGCTCCTGACTTGTTTGTGTAACTCCTTAGATTCCTCATGATTAAGCTGATAAAAAGGTTGATTAGGCAAAGTGGCTTCTGGTTCAAGATCAATTTGATGCTCAATGCCCCGTAATGGTGGAAGGCCTTGAGGAAGCTCTTCAAGAAAAACATCTTCAACCTCTTATACCACATGCAAAATCGAATCGGGTATAACTCGCAACTCCTCTACTCTTTCTTTAAACACCATCAATACTAAAGGACCTCCTTGCAGCAAGGCCCTCTTCAAGTCATTCTTGGAAATGAATAATGTAGACTCGGCCCTCCCTTTCTTCGTACAGTCATAATCTTGGGCTATTTGTTTAGGACGGAGAGGGGCTAAGTTAACTGTTCTTCCATTGATCTTGAATGAATAAAAGTGGGTAAAGGTGTCATGAATTACCTTTCTATCAAATTGACATGGCCTCCCTAGTAATAAGTGGTTTGCACTCATTGGTACAACGTCAAATAGGGCTTCATCTTCATAACCCCTAATAGAAAAAGCTAGTCGAGCTTGATTAGTGACTTTGATGGGGTCTTTATCATTAAGCCAATTGAGCTTATAAGGATTAGGGTGCGGTATCGTTTCCAAGCCCAACTTCTCCTGTAATACCCTGATAATATTTCCCTATATATATAATGTAATGAATTTTGGAAGAATTAATGTATTATGTTATGGGGCGGTATGTTGTTGATTAATGTCATGTAAATATGGAAAAAAATATTATGGAGTGATTAAAGTATAAAGTTTTGAAGAAAATGGGTGCATATGAGTTTTCGATCGCACCACGGTCGACGCGCCATTGTGGTTTGCGTCTGAAAAGTGTTACGGATCATGCCTTGCATTTTGGGTTGGGGCTGGGTCAGCAATTCGCGTCAAAAAATGCAACTCTGTCTACAATATGGGTTTTTGGTCGAACCGCGGTCAAGTACAGTCGAGGTGTGGTCTAGGAGAATTTGAATCTATCCAATTTCGTCAACCTTTCGGTCAACGTGTGGTTGCGTGTTTCGGTCAAAGTCTCAACCGAAAATGCAATTCTAAAGGAAAATTTAGAATTCGATCGACATTCGATCGAGGCTCGGATGCGTTCCCTTGACCGAAATCGCACTATTTTTGCGAAAAACCTTTTTTAAATGCATTGGTGTTTTGTCATTTACACATTAAAATCCCACTCTGTCGACAACCTAGCAATGCTTTCCATGTCTGGGCGCCCTCCTCCATCCTGGTTGGTGACCGACCACCACTCCTCCAAGTAAGGTCTTCATGCTATTAAGGTTGTCCAACTAAGGCACTCCCTGTGTTCCATTTTCTCTGTGTGTGGGTGTGGTCTCTAGTGTGTGTCAACATTTTGTGAGAGCTGTGAGAAGTGTGTCTTCATTGAAGTGATACGTTGTGTGTTGGGGAAAGGGTTTGTGAACTAAAGAACGCAATTTGGGTTGGACAACTTGCTACTGCATTTTCTTTCCAGTATAGAAACTCTTCAACGGTTGGCAATTTGAGGTAAGGAATGGCTTGAATCGTGGCCAGTGGAGGCCCTACCCACAAGCAGTGTCTGTTTTATTCAATGCTAATATTCTGTGATTTCTTTCTTGTAAATCATTGCCTAGTTTGTAGAGGAATTTATAATGTCTCCTGTTAAGATTATAGTCTCTGCCGATTAACTCTATGATATGAACTGCCAAACTATAAAATGCTCTATGTCATGTTAAGTACGAATAAATTGTCAACTCAACTCTTAGTTACTTTCTATATAAATAACTCCCTATTAGTAGTTATAAACATTAACTCTCTGTTATTCGCTGATTCTTGGTTTTGTTTTCCATTCAATGCACTGAACACTGTCCTTCTCACTACTCTGATAGACTCGATCTACTATATTTGTAACGACCTAGATTTTCGTAAATTCTTAAAAAGATGTGAAAATTTGAAATTTCTTTTTAAAGACAAAACAGAGTGCTCCTCAAACCGGATTGCTACCAACTGTTCGTAAAACCCGTTATAAAAGCCTCATTAATAAAACTTATGTGGAAGTGTTAAATTAAAACCATTAATAGAAAACGTTGCGGAAGCGTAAATAATTTAAATAAAATAAACTAATCATTTGGTTACAATTTAGAAAACTTAATTCAATTCTCTTTTACCCTTGCTATGCCTGGCCAGCCACATACTTCCTCGCGCGTGCAAATCTGTCATCCCTACTTTGATGTTATCCGTTTGTCTTTTCTTTTCGCTACTCCTAGTCTGTGCATTGGTTCCACGTACAACTACCTACACCTACACCACAAGTAAAACGTGAGCCTAATGGCCTAGTAAGGAAAAAGAGTTTAATGCATATGAATGCCACTCTTTAGTCCATTTTGGAATGCGAGCCACCCAAATCAATCCGTTCATTAGGTCATTAATCAGTTTATTACTTTACTAAGTCTTACGTTGATCCCTTGGGATTCATTATTCTATTATTCCATTATTCCATTATTCCATACTCGTACTTTGAGTTGGAATTAGGAGGTTTTTCTTGTGCAATGGCAAAGTGCTCGGATCTAACATTTTACTTGCAATCTAGAACTCCCATACCCTATGAGGGAGGGGCTCCGTCTAGATTGCAGATTACATCCGCTACCCATCCACTCCCAATTCCCTTTTTCTTCTTTTGGAATTGAGAGATTTTTCTCGTGCAATGGCAAAGTGCTCGGATGTAACTTTTTACTTGCAATCTAGAACTCCCATACCCTATGAGGGAGGGGCTCCGTCTAGATTGCATACCACATCCACTACCCACCACTCCCAATTCCCTTTTTTTCTTTTTCTTATCCAGTTTCTATGCCGAGCTAAGCTGACGGTACCACAGAAACCTTTATTATCTTTTATGTGTTTACCCATTTTCATCATTTTTTCCTCACTCATGCATGTGTGCGTACCACCCCATGACACTCCCTATTAGTCTCTATTAACATGATGCATGAACATACATTCCTAGCCTATCGTGATGCATGATGCGTATAACATAACATTCACGGTAATTAAAATGCGCATATGATAACTAGAATTGAAGGCAGAACTGTAATTGAAGGTGCATATAAAGAAAGAATAGAAGAAAATAACTGCACATAATAGAAAACAAGTACGATATGGAATTTAAACAGCGAAAGAGCAATAAATTAAGCATGCACAGGAAATAACTACATTTATCATACTAGTTATATATATCCCAATTAACTAACATGCTCCAGTCGAGTTACCCTTTCTAATCCAATTGGTTATACTAATTAATTTACATGCTCAAGAATTAATTACATTTATCATTCTAATTAGATATCTTAATTAGTTTCTTAGTCCATTTACATGCTTCCTACATTTATCATTCTAGGTGATTATTCTACTTAGTTATCCTAGTTAATTTACATGCTCAATTAGTTAACTAACAAGCTCGGCTAGTAAATTGATTGACATACATAACCAGTTAGTTAATTAACATGCTCAAATAAGATTATGATCGCAAGTCTAGTTAACTAAACATGCTTAAGGCACCAAACATGCTACTTAGTTAATTATGCTAATTATATGCTACGACCATTATTCTAGTTAATTATTAGTCACGTTACATGTTTGGGAAGTAATTATATTTACTTAAGCATGCTTCAATTAATTACCGTTAATTAGCTAATTACACATTTGTTTACATGTTTAGATTAATTAAATTATTTATATTCTTAATAAATTTATTAACTATAATAAATTGATTAGGATGCTAAGAGGAGATTACAAGTTAAACATGCTCTGTTATATACAGAAGAACAATATATGTAAAACCCATGAAATTTTTAAATTAAAAATTCCACGTGTAAAATTTTTTGCATTGACATTAGTCAAATTGTGGAAAGTTTGACCTGAATTGTCGCGTAACGGCTACATATGCAAATTTGGACAATTAATCAAATCGGTGGAGTTAGAATTTTTTTTTTGAACGGAAAATTTATTTTGAGTAATAGAAATTTGAAGAATTAAATTGGAGCTATGAATGTTGTTTGGCAATGCCCAAAATAAGTCAGATTAAGAGGTAATCATTTGACGTGTGGTACGTATGTTGATATTTAGGGGCATTGATGTAATTGGACTATGGAATTAAGATATGAAATAAAAATAAAGAAAGATGCAATTGAGAAATGAGGGAGAAAGATGCTGCCATGTGGATTGGAATAATAAATGAATAGAGAAATTGAGATTAAAAATGAGAAATTGAATAAAAGAGGAAGTAGGATTTAAAAAGAGAAGAAGGACGTGTACAAATAAAGGGAGAGAAATGTTTAAATAAAAGAAGAAAAGATGAATGAAAGAAATAAAAAGGTGGGAGACAAAGAAGAAGTGGCGTGCGATTGAAGAGAGAGAAGGCCATGACAAAAACAAGGAGAAGAAGAATTAAGAATGAGTAAGGTACGATTAGGAGAAGAGAAACAAATAAAATAAGCAAGGAAATAAATAAAAGAAATAAGATATATAATAAGATAAATCAAAAATCAACTATTGTGGTTTGAGACCAATGATAAATTAAGCATTATGAAATATTTTTTAACAAGTTAACCACTCACGTATGTTAAAATGACAAATCTAACATCACATAGACGTTTACTGTTAAAAATTTAGGAGCCAACGTTCGAACGCCGGAACAACCTGCTCAAGCGTTTTGATTTTCTGAAGAATTCAGAACGCCCAACGCGGGACGTTCTGAATTCTTTTGATTTTTGCGGTGTCTCACAGAAGACACCATAAATTTCGCGGTGTCTCACAGGAAGACACCACAAAAATCGCGGTGTCTTCGAGCTTGGGGCGTTCTGAATTCTTCACAAAATCAGAATGCTGAATGGTATTCTGAAGAATTCAAAACACCCAGCGTTAGACGTTCTGAAGAATTCAGGAATTCAGAATGCGGAGCAAGTCGTTCCGGCATTCGGACGTTGGCTCCTAGCTTTTTAACAGTAAACGTCTATGTGATGTTGAATTTGTCAATTTAACATACGTGAGTGATTAACTTGTTAAAAAAAATTTCATAGTGGTTGACTTGTCATTTATCTCAAACTACGATAATTGATTTATCATTTACCCTATATAATATTAGGGTTTTGGAATAAAAAGAAGAAAGGGGGAGAGAAGAAGCAGAAGGAGAAAAAAACAATGGGTTTCTTTCTCTATTCCCCAATTCTTCATTTTGCCGAGGAGGACTTTGAAAGAGAGGGAGATCGGCGACTGGACGACAACGGTTGACGTCGTCTGAGACGTTCGGGCTGCGACTGAGGACGTTGCGAACGAAGGGTAGCCAAGACAGGGACGGGAGACTTCGAGTTTCCGAGTGATCCCTCCAGCCACGAACGAACGAGCATTGTGTGCTCCGTCCAGTGGCGAGTATTTTGACCACCGGCGACACCAGCTCCAAAACTGAGCCTATCTTTCGATTCCGGCGAGCAAACAGAACACGGATTCTATTCTGTTTTCGGTGAGAAAACTAACGCCTATTTTGTCTCTGTTCCTGAACATTTAAAATGTGTTTGGCCTCTATTTCCTATTGGATTTTGGACGAAAGAACCCTGGGAATGATTAGCTGTTTTTGTTGGATTTCTAGATGAGTTTTTCTACTGTTTTGCGTTGTATGCACTTTCGGTCATTGCTTTTTCCTTGTTGTGTTAGTGTGCTCTATAGAGGGAGAATATGCACGGTAGGTTGATGAAATTTCAGTTGTGAGTTGGCCCTGTAAATTTCTTGGTTCTGTTTGTGTTTGGGTGAAGTGTCAAGGCCGAATAGTGAGGATATTTGCCCTGTTTCGTTATTGTTTATTTTGGAGAAATTGTTTTAAATCGGCCAAATGAATAAATATTACATGTGTTACTTGGTTTTGTTTGAGACGGCCATTTAGAAACTGCACAGATTTATTAAAGGGTTGAAAATGAGAAGTTGATGATTTGGAGATTTTTAATTAGTTCTCTTATCGCTTGTTGGACAATATTGAGGTTCATAGCCAGTTTTGTTACTACTGGTGTTTGTCGTTTGTAGACTTGGAGATCCTGACTTGGTTTACTATCTTGAATAATGTATTTCAATTGTAATTGGAGATTGTTTGGAGATAGATATTAAGGATGTGACCACTGTGTAATAATGGATTTGGTTGAGGTTCTGATATATTTATTCATGCAATATAGTTGATTATCTAAGTTTGGGAGAAATTCTGTGACATTGCTAACTGTTTTACGTTGCAAAATATGTTGAGGATTAAATGTTGTTTGGATGGTGATCTATTTATTTACCAAAGGGTAAAGTTGGGGATTTTGTTGGAATTATTAGATGAGCCGTTTACACGTCTGTTGAGTTCCTATCCCTGATATAGGATCCTCTCGTTTATTTTTTGGGATTTATTTATGAGAATTCCCATATTTTATACGTTTGTCAGGCTTGGATGATTTCGATGAGTGTGACACAATTCCCAATGAGACAGTTGCTCCGCTCAACAGGAAAGATGTCAAGGTAGGGATTTCTATACCTCTTGTATTGCATTGCATCATATCCCGTTTTCAAAATAATTATTTTGTGGAATATGACACTTGAAAAATGAAGGGGACTGTTCGACAGCACGTCTGTTTTTATTAGTAGTATGTTTTCTCACGTTTAATTCCGATTATGGTTTGACAATTATTGTGCATATATTGAGGGATAGATCCACTATGCCCTTTGATACCTTCTCCTGCGTGAAAGTTGATTGTTTGACGTGCGAAAATATAGGTGGGGCATTGGTGATATGTCCTCAGGTTGAAACTCCTGAAAGTCGTAAATCTCGTATGGGAGAGTGATGACGTCTCCTTGGGTTGCAAGCCCCTAAACCTGGCCAGAGGTTTTGTCCCACAGAACAGACGATTGTCATTCGCTAAGACTTAGTTAACCTAAGTACCATTTCATTTAGCGGGAGGCGTGACGGCCGAGGTTACTCGTCGGCAACCCTCATCCATTTGGAGTTTCTAGGTATCTTAGCTGTTAAATAAGCCTACATATAGCGAGCAACTGTATCCGTTCTATTTTATCGTACGAGTTGTCATTGTAGAGTTCTCGCCATTTTATTTAAAACCCTTATATTAGTTGTACCAACGCAGAGATTCTAGCGGGCAACCCGGGTGACGCATTGGATCTACGGACCACCGTCATTTATAATTCCTCCTGCCGCATAAGGTGTTGACGCCGACGGGTGACCATCTCTTATATGCTGAGTGGCGGGTGAGTCCCTGAGTGACCACCCCTTTTCACTAATGACGTTTTCAGATTGGAACACGATGATGGCCTATTTTACGAGGTATAGCTGTCTATGTATATAGCGAATTTTTCAATAAAAGCCACATCGATGGCCTTGGGCCAGATTTATAATGTGATGAGAGATTTCAAATTAAAATCCATGTACGGTAAAATGAGAAACATAACCCTGATTTCGAAAATATAGAAAAACCAGTTTCGCATGAGGTGAATCTAGTATAGCCATACTTTACTAAGTTAGTCACTCATCCCAAACGACTCCTCCCTCAAAACTTCAGGTAAAGGTAAGAGCAGCTGAGGATTAGGAGCTGAAGTGTTCTGTTATATACATTTGAGTGGTTTATCGTTACTTGGTGAGAATATTTACATTTGGTCTGTAAACCTTAAATACTATTGGTTGGATTTGTTGCATAGTACTTGGATTATATTTTAAATTTATGTACTGATGTTTTCTCGTGATCATTACTCGGACTTAGGTCCATCCCTTTTGGGCCGAATTAAATATTTATAAGTCTTCCGCTAAAACACACGCCTTGGGCTGGGTGATCGGGTTCTCTACGAGGATCGGGTCTCCTGACCCAACAGTTCTGTTAGGCCCATCTTCAGGTCGTGACAATATATATGTGCGTTGAATGAAAGAAGTGACATTTACTAATTAGCACTAATTAGCACAGGGAAATGATTAAACTAAATAGCAAGTGAAACTAGAAACTAGAATATCATAGTATGTAGTTCATCCTTTCCTTAACCTTTAGCAAGCATTCATTACATCTAATCATTTCATTTATCTAAGCATTCGTTAAATATTTTTATTCCTATAATGGCAGTGAATAAATTACTAGAATTAAGGGAGCTAACAGCAGTAAATAAACTATAGGAAACAAAGGGAAACTAACGACAGTACAATCACCAAGAATAAACTCAACTCACACACACTACTTGTGGTGTAGGGCCTCCTCTGGCCAAGACACCCCTACTTCCTTACCTCAAAACTTTAATGTGCAACAACAATTAGTTGTGATCCTTCTTCTCTTTATATTCCAAATATATTAATCTAACCCAACAATAATATATTGTCAAACAGAGAGTATTACCCCTAAACCAAATCAAGACAACAGACAACAACCAATGCATTCTTAACAAAACAACTGTTGAATCGTCTAAACGTTTAAAGCATTTATCAACGAGCATAACACTCACTTAAGTCTCACAGTATTTCCACAATACATTACACTTAATATTAACCAATATAAATTAAACTAATAGATTATCCAACGTAGACGATTAACTAACCAATTCCAGCATATCAATGTTCCATTGTAACAATACCACGAACATTAAGCTATAACTAAATTGCAAATCGGTAATATTCGATAATTCACGGAAAAACTTCACATAACAATTTCTTTATATCTCAATATAGTCATTCATACAACGAGTCCAAATTCAATAATCAATTAAAACTCTCAACTCATTATCAGTTGCAACAATCACAACACATAACTAACACTACATAACTATAATTAATAGAGCATATTTTCATCTCAGCAACTTATTCTAATTGACAGAGACAACATCTAATATGAAAACAACCAATGATCATTGCTTCCAATAAAGTCAACAAGGCAGTGACGTCCAAAGAAATATTCAACCAATAACGGTTAAAAGCATAACATGATTTCTCGACGACAATATCCAAACATAACAAATTACCAAAATAGTGTATCAAACCTATATTTATATCATTCTCTAAAATCAATTTATCATAGGAACATAACATAATCCAATCTGACAAATAACAACCAAACAGAGTGTAAACAAGAAATTGAAATCCAACATAGGCATCATCACAACAGCAACAAAGAAATTCCAACATTAACAGGTCATTCCTCCAATAACAGAACACCAATTTAACAACAACAACTTATTCCGAAATTCCTAACTAAATAACATAACACCAATTTAATAGAGTGACCATCCATCATTATCCCATAACTTGTAACTAAATCACAGAACACATAATCAACCAACAACATGGCCAATAACGATCAAGTCCATAACACAATCCAAATATAGCATTTCCATATATCTCAATATTCAGAGTTCCTATCTAACATATTTGAAATCCATAATAAATTAAACGTAATACTCACAACAACACACGAAGTATAAAACCCAACGTCACACACAATCATCCTTTTTAATTTCCAACCAATAAAGTGCATAATCAAAATCACAACTTGGAAAACTCATGCCAACAGATCACTAAGCATACACTCAATGTATTATTAACTAACCAACATTTCCAACATATTATTAACCAACCAACCTTTCCAACACTAACCAACAGCAACTAATTCACATAATCAAAAGTTACAGGTTATTAAACCACCAACAACAAGGTGTATTCAGGCCATACAGAACATATTCCAGACAGTTAATCAAGTTGCAGAACATACAACAGAGGCGTTTCCATCCATTTTATCCAGAAATCCAAGCCTACTTAACAGAGCATCCATAAGAAAATTCAAGGACTAACAACAGAGAAGAACTCACTAGCAACCATGATGGAACTCTCGGCTAGCCACAACTCCAAAGAACCCCCTCCTCCTTCTCCATTCTCGGTTCCAGCTCCCTCCATGGAGCTCCTCGCCCTTGCAGCTTATGTTCTTTCTACCTTTCCCAACCTCCAAAATTTAGCTTAAGCATTACACGAAAACAACAGAGGAGGGAAGGAAACCTTACCCTTCACGGCTTCCAGTAGAAACGCCAGAGAGCCCCAGCTCTTGTCTCCAGTCTCAGCATCCAGAGAACTCCCTTCCTTCATCTTCATTCCTGCACTCGGCTTCACCAGGAAGGAAAAATCGACAGAACACCTCCAATTTATCTCCCCTGCCCACTGCCTCTCCAAGAGTAGGGCACTCAACATTCTACTCTCTGCCATCCATAGCTACGATGTCCAATTTGTCTCCCTGTCGAGTTGGAGAACACGCATCAGATAAGGAGAGAATTTGGTTCTCCCAAAACCAGCAACTGGACGATGGCCTTCGGCCGGTCTAGTTAGCACCGACCCGAGGCATCGCCGGCTATCACCCAGCACCGAGCTACCGTCGCCATCCTCCTCAGCATCGCCAATCCCGTCGCCAAGTAGCCCTGGAATCGCGCACACAACCCAACGCCGAAGATCACAGTTGCGATCTGCAACATTCGCCGTGAAGGAGCTGCTCCCGAATGCATTCCGAGCTCGCCTGACAGTCGTCGTCACCCCCGTTCTCGACGTTCATCGCCCTTCATCTCTCCTCGTCTCCCTGTCTCTCCCTCTTTCCCGTTCTCTCCCCTGTCTCGTTCTCTCCCTCTCGCAGAATGGCCGAAGGCCATTCTATTTCTTCACTTAACTGGTTCGCCCAGTGAGCCAGTTAAGTGGCGTGGCCCGATTCTACTGAACCGGTTCATGCTTTCCATTTTTAAATCCCCACATTTAATCCAATCACTTTAAATTAATTTAATCCCCAATTAATTAATTTATTAAATCCCCTTAATTTTTATTAATTTAACTCCTTTACGTTTTAAATCTCAATATTATATATATTTTAATTTATTTAATTAATATTTATTTTATCTTCATTACGTTAATTTTCTATTAATTTCCACAATATATTATCTAACGAGTACGTTCTTGGTAATATCTCGATAGTCCACCTACTTAAAAAGTCGAGGTATTACAATATTGTTGTTTAACCTATCACTATTTTCTTACTTCTTGCTAAATGCTATTGTTTTCCCTGATGTGAGCATGATTAGTTAACTCTATTATGAACTGTCTCGTTTCTGTAAATATGAATACGTTGTTAGTTATGGTTAGTAAATATTGTTATTAAACCTTGTTCTACTCTTTTAGTGATTACATTGTCTCTAGTCATTTTATTTATGCTTAATTCATGTCATAGACTAAATAGCATGTTTTCCACTTACGACTAACTACTGTAGATAAAATAATGCTTTGCAATCCACGTTGAGCACTTGGCTAATAACAAGATGAATTGTTAGGTTGTATTAGATGGCTCTGAAATATGACTCCATGTTTTACATCATGTTAATTGTTTTATCATATATCTTGTTCTATTTTTGTACTTTTATTCCATGTTAATTACTATCACATTTTAGTACCTCATGTTATCACATTATTCCTGGTACGTGTCATGTTGCTTGGATTCAATTTAGTTAGATTCCTTTCATTTCTGTAATATTGATATGTTATTGTAGTTATTGTTTCGCATTGACATGCATCATGATAATAGAAACAAGTAGGAATACCACGTTTGTGTTGGTATGAATTTACGTGAGGACAATGGATAAAGAAAATGAATGGAAAAGGGGAGTTGCAGGATGGAGAGATAGTTCGGATCTAACTAGGTAGACTTGAAGAATTATGTCCTTCCCTTGCCGGGTCACGAAAGCTTGTCTACCCTAGGTGGTTAGAAGCCGACAAGAGACTACTCTCTACGCCATGGATTCCAGCTTGACATACGAGTAATGTATGTAATGAAAAGAAATGAATAGTTTGCGTGGGACACATTCTGATATAATGAGTTAGAGACATACATCATATTACATACCTCATTTCTTGTTGGGTCTTAGGCTCACAGTTTGCTTGTGGTGTAGATGATTGTAAGGATGTATTGGTTCCAGGAGTGGAGGAGGAAGCGTTTCCCGTTGAGCCTGTGGGTTATCCATCTGAATCGACCTGAGAGGGTTATGGCTCACAAGAAGTAAAAACACTATTCTGAAATGGTTTGAAAATGGACACTGTTTTGTAAAACTATTAACTCCTACTTTAACCTTCAAACCGTATTTTGAATTTCATTATGCTTTCACTTTTACTCTGATTTAATTATGCATTTTAGATTTCCCCTCGTTCACCTCAAATATCTACTCTCGCATGTTTTAAATAAATAAAAAGAAACCCCTCGTTCACCTCAAATATCTACTCTCGCATGTTTTAAATAAATAAAAAGAAAAATTTTACACAATAATTAAAAAGGAAAAATGTTAAAGAGAAATTGACGCAGGGCATCACATCTCCATAACCTCAAGAGATACAACATTGGTGCAACTACCTCCATCTATAATCATAGAACATAGTTTTCCTCCCACTTGGCATGGGGTATGGAAAATTGTCTCTCTTTGATCTTCCTCTTCTCGGGTATGCATAGTCATAGACCTTTTCATAACAACAAGCAAAAGGCCATCTTATGCATAATAAGTTTCTTCCGAAGGTTCTTCAATAGGGCAAGATTTCGTATCATCCTCATCTTCACTGAAAATCTCTTCAGACTCACCCCTCATCACCATCACACATTTATTGGGACATTGAGATGCTATGTGACCAAGGCCGAGACATTTGAAGCACTTAATGTCCCTCGATCTAGGCTTGGGGTTATCAACAATGGCTTTCTTCTCCTCATTACCCCTGCCCTCTTGTCCTTTCATAGGAAAACTTTTCTCATCATTCTTAGGAGATGGCTTGAAGGGAGGGTTACTTTTTTGAAACGGCTGATTATAACTCTCCTTCAATTTCCTCTTTCTTTGTCTTTCTATCTTTAAAGAAAGTTGGACTACATCATCCATGGTGTCAAAAGGTTGGAGCTTAACTAAATCTCCAATTTCTCTTTGGAGCCTCTTGATAAACCGAGCAATGGTTTTCTCCTTAGGTTCTTCTATGGTGCAACGGATCTTCAATGTTTCAAACTCGGTCAAGTAATCCTCAACCGATTAAGAGCATTGTTTTAAGTTTTGAAGTTGGAGGAATAGCTCTTGTTTGTAATGGAACGACACAAATCTTTTTTGCATT
Organism: Begonia loranthoides; assembly: GCA_022433065.1. Classification (NCBI taxonomy): domain Eukaryota; kingdom Viridiplantae; phylum Streptophyta; class Magnoliopsida; order Cucurbitales; family Begoniaceae; genus Begonia; species Begonia loranthoides. Next base: position 25,051,948 of record CM039478.1, read on the forward strand.
AGAGTTTTTATGGTTTTCCAACTCTTTACATCATCATAGCCATCTCTTCTCCTTTGTGCTTTTAAATCTTCCCACCAAAGTATTGCATACCCAGATAATTCTAAGGTGACCATTTGTAGTTTCACCTTCTCGGTAAAGTCATAGCACTCAAATACACTATCCACTTTATCCATGCATTTCAAGAAATCATTGCCATTACTAGAACATTTGAAGGGTGGTATTGTGGCCTTGACATGCCTCGTATCATTCTTGCCAAAGGATTTTCTACTCAGACTTAGGGAATCATCCCTCTCGATTTCCTCCGATTCTTCAAAAATACTTTCACTTCGGCCATGTGATTCCATAGAAGTACTCAACCTTCTCCTTGGCCTAGGAGCTCTTGGTTCTTTTACATGATCATTAGAGGGTCGCTCTCAGCCTTGTTGTAGTTTTAGAAGCATGTCTCTTATTTCATCAAGTTGTAGTTGAAAATTGTTCTCGGCTTGGCTTGGCTCTTTCTCAGGTGGTGGTGAACTAGTGCTAGCCACGGCCCCTTTACTTTGGTGATAGTTAGCACCACTTTTCGTACACATCCTTAGCATACAATAGAGTCACAAAGTTGAACTAATGTGCCAATCAAGCTATGATACCAGATGATAGAGCCCAAGTCTCTAAATGACAACACAATGAAGCTAGCAATCAGCTAACTCAAAAATCCGAGCACTGCAATTAGACTGAATAGAACTCGAGTTGCATACGGCTTCTTCAACCAAACTTATAGGACAACTAGCAATCACTTATCACAAAGTCACCCCCAAAATCCACTTTCAAACTCATCACACACGCTGATTTATGCGTGGAAGAAAAACCTGTTCGAAAATGCTAGTTCAAGAAAAACAGTTTCGCGGCAATTCAAGAATATCATGTACAACTCCAAACATCCGATTTCAAATCACGAATTTCCAATTAGTGTTGTCACGCCCCAAAGGGGACCCGAGACAGAACGGGGAACGATCCAGCCCAAAAGGACCGAATCATCTGACCCTCACTTAAATTCAATAAATAGCAGCGGAAGACTTAAAAATTCACGTTACTGGTCAGGCCTAAAATAAAGGTCTAGAAGTGACAATAATATAATATAATTTAACATAATCTAAACTTGGCAGAAATAACATAAATTAAAATTAGGGTACAAACCTCCCTAAAATATCTCTAGTTTCTTAAACGAAGTAGAATAATTACTAAATTTGAGAAAACTCCAAATTTTTTTTTTGATGTGGCAACAGGAAACTTCTCTGACCATTTCCTGAAAAATATAGTCATATTTGGGGTGAGTCGACAAAACTCAGTAGGGATTTATCTTATATCCAACTTTTATGTCATATAAGATTAATGTGAATTTTTGATTAATCATTTCAACAATTCAATATATAAGAGAAATGATAACGAATAATAAATTAAAGAATTAAACAAAGGCGATACTCAGGCGATCGCAAATAGCCAAAAAAGATCCTGATCAGATTTAGGGTTTTGCCCCCAGGGACACGACACATACAAACTGTCTTATTACTCTAGTTAACAATAAAAATAATAAATATAAAATAAAAGTAAATAAAATGAAAAGTAAATGTGACATGCTCGAATTAAATTAAATATTTACATTTTAAGAATTTAAAGTGCGTTAAATATAAAATAATCTCATACTTCGAAACTGGGTCAATCAATGTGCTCAATTCAAAATAATCACTGTGACATAATGGCAACGCGTCCAATATCACTTAGGTCTTGAGCCTAATCAATAATTTTACTAATTATTAGAAGTCAAATTTAGAATCACTTATTTGATTTTTGGTCTTAAAGGAGTATAATTTAGCCCACCGTATGGCGTGAACCTAGTCCAATAAACAAAGGCCTAATAATTTAGCATATAATATCTTAGTTAGCCAGAGCCCAAGACCCAACTAACATGGTCCAAAATGACTTTAATAAACTTAGCCCAATAATCTTAACATATGGCCCAAAGGCCTTCTCAATAAATCTAACCCAAGGCTTGGCTTTCTCACAAATTTGGCTCAACTTATATCAAGCCCAACATATCTGGCCCACTAACTAAATCAACTTGGTTGTAGCAAAGCTACAATATTCATCCATCATCAAAATCTGGTGACAGAATTATGTCAAAAGTTGACTAAACAGACAAGAGTGGATCATAATTCACTTCCCAATTTTTCCATTCATCTTCAACCCGTTATCCCTCAATACAACCATTTACAGTTTATAAACTTTTCACCAAAACAGCCCAAAATCAAAACTTCAGTAAAGTAAAGCATCAACTTTTATACCTTGAATAATTTCTTCACTGTCTCTCGTTCGCTGGAGTCAAATACTCAAAATGAATTCCAAGTTCAACCTTTGGAAACAACATCCAACATCAACCCAACAATCATACAGAATCAACCAAAAAAATCCAGAATTGAAATATTCACCTGAGCAACCGAACCGAGAATAGAAAAATCTAAACTTTACCTGAGAGTTCACTTGCTATTGATGTTACACTAGAGCTAATCACAGAGCTTCGAAGTCCAACAACCCCGAGACTTATCACTAACCTCCGATGAAACAAAAACAAAACAAAATCTTAAGGCGAAGCTTACTTTGACTCGGATGATTGGAAAACCGAGAGGAAAATAATAGGAAATAAGAGGAAAATAAGGTAATAACCTCCTTCACCAATACAGTTCGTCGCAAAGGAGAAAACGAAGAGGAAATAAGGAAATCGCCAAGGTCCAAACCTTGAACAAAAACAATCGATCCATTTAAATCCTAATTTGCAGAAAAACCGCCCAAAACAACCAAGGAGAAATCAACGGTTACCTTCGCGACGAGTTGCGAAGAAATCAAATGTTTAAGAATCTTCTATCCTTAACCCACCATTTGATCACCAAAAGGAAGAATCGAATGAGGAGGAGGAGGAGAAAAATGGGGGATTTCACCCCTGCAGTCTGGAATATAGGGGGAGAAGTTCCCCCCTACTTTGGTAACCAACCCCACGAAAGGGGTTGGTTTTTCCCCATTTTAAATTTTTAATTTTTTTAATTAATTTTTTTTTCATGGGCTGGGCTAGCCCAGATATTACATTATTCCCCACTTAAAGAATTTCGTCCTCGAAATTTAAAACAATCTTAATCGTATCATTGAATAAGTGAAGATACTTTGTCATCATTTATAATTCAATTTCTCAAGTAGCTTCTTTTTTGTTATGATTCTTTCATTGTAATTGAATCAACGGTATTTCACAATAACGAAAAACTCTTATTTAACGACTAATTATCTCATCAGATTCCTTTTCATAAGAAACATCCTCCTAGGTAGGCAACCGATCTAAGAGATCACATGTTATTAGTCAATACATACTTCCTCAGCATACAAACATAAAAGATTTTATGAACATGACTTAACTACGAAAAGAAGTCCTATTGATAGACCATTGCATCAACACTCTTAATAATTCCAACAAACCAGATGTGCATATGAGAACTAACTTATCCATCATGACAAAAATAACCAATACTGCAACACATTCGAAACTTTCAAACTTACAAAGTCGTCACCTTGAAACTCTTCTAACGACCAAGAGCCATTTAAAAGTCATTTCATAATCACTTGAACTTTCCTAATCGTTATACGAATTCAAATATAGCCAAGGTTTACATACACCTTGCTCTCAGCTCAACATAGCGGTAGTTTGCACTGTCTCCCATAAAGAATTTCATAGGTTTAAATTCCAACAACAATTGAACAACTTTATCATATTTAAGACTAAATAGCTCACCATGCTATCCCATAAATCCGAAACTCAACTATCTCTTTATGTAAACTACAAATCACTCAAGTTTAACTTAGTTGTCAAAATCTCTGTAGAACTAAACTTAATCAAAACACTTAAATCTTAATGAAGCGTATCACTGAAAGAATACGTAAGATCAAACGATAACCTCCATATTTATTCAACTTAACTAAAACCCATAATAGTTGCATCATAAATCACCGTACCCACCATAAAGCGTATCACTGAAAATGTAAGAATTGAGCAGAAAGGTCAATTATTTATGGCAACTCAACATCACCATACATCTAAAATATTCTCGATAATTGGATCATAAATCCAATTGTTGCTATATCTTGTTTCTTACACCTTAAGTGCTAAGTAATAACCTAGCAGATTTCAGGGGTTCAATAAACTCTTCAATTGCTAATTAAGTCAAAATCTAGTTATTCATCATCCACATTTAACTTCAAATTGGAACACTTATACTATCGTTTGAATGCTTCAAACATTTGATATTTTTCGTACGACTAACAAAATTTGATTTATAAACATATACTAATTTCTTTGTCTGAATCTAAATTCCAAGTTCTATGAATAAATTCAATGAGAAGTCATACACTCGTTAGTACTAACTTCCACATAGTTAATATTGTTCATCTTACTTCAGCTTGTCAAATTTCACTTTAAGCACACCATTAAGAATTCCACATTTCCCAAACACGTTGCAAAATTTAAGAGTTGTTATCAAGTTACATATCTTAATTATCAAATCAACTCTAGTAGTCAAATTTTCCTTATAATCCTTTAACAACAATTATAGAGTTAAAAGTTTGAGTTTAACAACCCAAAATTTTAATGACGAGAATGATACTCTAGAACAAGATCACAATTCTTCATATTTGCCACCTAACAGAATATTATGACATTCACTTTAAATATTTCAACTCTTAGAATCCAATAGAATATCAAACTTCACACCATAAAGTAACTCTATTAAGCTTCCAAAGTAAAAGGAATCATTCTTACTAACTTAACCTATGAGTTTAGCTCATATGTCTTAATTAACAGAGCTTATAAGTATAACTTCATCTCTTTACTATCACCATCATTTAATTTCAACTATTGATGCATCAACACAATTTTCATATAGTGAACATGCACATACTACTGCTATCAATAGTGCAGTATCCAACTTGAATCCTAGTTCCTCAAAAATCGACCAACATTTTTCCTTTACAATCAAACATAACATTTCTTTTCATAATGTTACTCAACAATACCAATAATAGACGAAATCCTTACAATTAAATAACATCACAATAATCCAAATTTAAGAAAATCTAAATCTCCGTGATACACTTTAGTGGTTTCAAACATAATTACAATCCAAATAGAGACCAATGAAATATTGACTTAGGATCCCTATATTCGAATAATTAACTCATCATTCAAAAGTTGTATCCAAGCATATCTAGCTTACAACTAATGCTATTTAAAAATTTACAACAAGTTCTTAAACATTCCATAAGCTCATCACAACTATCGCAATACCCAATCACTTAGGGGATATTTAACCAAAATAGTTCACAATAACTGTAACATTCATTTCTCTATAATTATAACCTTAGCATATTAAACCAACGTCATAATTGCAAATCCGAATAATCCATAATGAACTCAAAAGGTTTATCACACCTACATCTCATTAGCAAATTTATTGATGATATTCCAAATTGTCATTATTTATGACAAAACATGTTGATCATTCCAATTGATCAATAAGTGCATTCCTTTATTCTAATAGATCCTTAATATTGATAGCCACTTGATTGAGTTTCAAACACGAAATGAACGAAATTGGAAACAACAACTCTGTTTCTAGATAATCATTAAAACTAATATCTCCCTTATGAAAAACTAAATAGGCGGAACTCATTCTATAACAAATCAATCTGTTACGATCAAAGTTTATTAACCTCACTTAACAATTCAATATGAAGCAACAAAAACTAGAGCATTATTAGGACAAAATAAATGCATAAATCAAGCTCACGATAGGGTGGTAACCCTGACAGATTCTCAAGAAGAATGTCAGAACACAGTCATGACTGACAAAAACTAAATTATGTCAAGTAACTCATAGTCACTGATAACAAGAAATATACCTCATTAATGCTCTAGTATTCCCTGCCACATAGAGAAACATTAAATGTGAAAAAAATATCCCGCGAAGCAACAACTTGCTCGCTCACAATTGAAAAGTCGCACCATCTGCGTAACAATTAAATATGAACTTAAACTCACTTAATCACTCAACATTCGAGATCACATCTAGTCAAACTATAAGAAAACCCAAATGCTCACTGTTTACTTGTGTTCAAAATTCTTATAGCATCATATTGCACTAGATGTAAAACACATCATCATCAACTCTTAACGCACTTCGAACAAAGTGGAGATTAAATTTCCTTACCATAAATCTTCAAAAGGATTGCTTTGTCAATCCAATCACAGACATTAAATCCTCTAACTACATAAACATGCCTCAACAGACTTCCCTTAAACTCCTTTGCATCCATATTTAATTTCATCACTGCATTCTAATTATTTATCATTTTCACTCAAATATTTAACACAACTTGCTCTAACATTTCAAATAACACTCAAACCTACATTCATAGAACTAAGCTTGTAAGTCTTAAGATAATCTTGGTCTTAAAATGATTCTCAGCCATACAACTTCATCAGTCGTAATCTAGAGTTCTAATTTAATATGTCATATTCACAACTAAACTTTATATTCCAAAAATTGAGAGTTTACTTTATTCTAAATTATGATCTATCTTCAATTCACCTTATGCATTGAACATTGTCTAAATTATCACGGACATAATAATAGCTTTCAAATTCTTCAACATATCCCAAACGTTTCAAAATAATCCTTAATCAAATAAACTTTCGCTGCAATCGTTCCCTAAGAAAGACACACTTGAACGACTCCAAACCTCGGACCAATATTTCCAACAACTTACACTGAATTCAACTCTAATATGGAAATGCTTCAAATAAAATCTATTCAGAACCTTCATTTAGTAGTTTTTGAACTAAAGTCTACAATTGAGTGTTCCAACTTTGATTAACGAATTCCAAACATGACGGAACAATTATTTGATCTTTGAAGGAAATTAACACTTCGAATTTCCATCTAAAATGAGTTTCTTCAGTTTAAATTTCACAGGTAAACACTTATAACCTAGAAGATTTCACAGACTCATATGTTCCGAAAAGTGGTTTCTAATCATTTAAAAGAGTACTTTTTAGCATTTCTAACTAAATCTTGTCAACTTCAAATTCCTCGTGTCCGATTAGAGAAATACTTTCATCTACTAACAGATAACCTCATGATATTTTTCTAGCAGTATCTAAATGTAAATCGATTTTTGGACTGTCTTAAAGTAATATAATTTCATTTTCTGTATAACACTATGCGTTTTATTAATGTTACTTCTTCAGGATGTCAACCATGCTATGATACCAAAAATTCTGTCACGCCCCAAAGGGGACCCGAGACAGAACGGGGAACGATCCGGCCCAAAAGGACCGAATCATCCGACCCTCACTTAAATCCAATAAATAGCAGCGGAAGACGTAAAATTTCACGTTACTGATCAGACCCAAAAATAAAGGTCCAGAAGTGACAATAATATAATATAATTTAATATAATCTAAACTTGACAGAAATAACATAAATTAAAATTAGGGTACAAACCTCCCGAAAATATCTTTAATCTCTTAAACAAAGTAGAATAATAACTAAATTTGAGAAAACTCTAAATTTTCTTTTGATGTGGCAACGGGAAACTACTCTGACCATTTCCTAAAAATATTGTCATATTTGGGGTGAGTCGACAAAACTCAGTAGAGATTTATCTTATATTCAACTTTTATGTCATATAAGATTAATGTGATTTTTCGATTAATCATTTCAACAATTCAATATATAAGAGAAATGATAACGAATAATAAATTAAAGAATGAAACAAAGGCGATATTCAGGCGATCGCAAATAGCCAAAAAAGACCCTGATCAGGTTTAGGACTTTGCGTCCAGGGACACGGCACATACAGTTGTCCCATTACTCTAGTTGACAATAAAAATAAATAAATATAAAATAAAAGTAAATAAAATGAAAAGTAAATGTGACATGCTAGAATGAAATTAAATATTTACATTTTAATAATTTAAAGTGCGTTAAATATAAAATAATCCCCTACTTCAAAACTGGGTCAATCAATGTGCTCAATTCAAAATAATCACTAAGACATAACGACAACGCGTCCAATATCACTTAGGTCTTGAACCTAATCAACAATTTTACTAATTATTAGAATTCAAATTTAGAATCACTTATTTGATTTTTGGTCTTGAAGGAGTATAATTTAGCCCACCGCAAGGCGTGAACCTAGTCCAATAAACAAAGGCCTAATAATTTAGTATATAATATCTTAGTTAGTTAGGGCCCAAAACCCAACTAACATGGTCCAAAATGACTTTAATAAACTTGGCCCAATAATCTTAACATATGGCCTAAAGGCCTTCTCAACAAATCTAACCCAAGGCTAAAGGCTTTCTCACAAATTTGGCTCAACTTATATCAAGCCCAACATATCTGGCCCACTAACCAAATCAACTTGGTTGTAGCAAAGCTACAATCTTCATCCATCATCAAAATCTGGTGACAGAATTATGTCAAAAGTTGACTAAACAGACAAGAGTGGATCATAATTCACTTCCCAATTTTTCCATTCATCTTCAACCTGTTATCCCTCAATACAACCATTTACAGTTTATAAACTTTTCACCAAAATTGCCCAAAATCAAAACTTCAGTAAAGTAAAGCATCAACTTTTATACCTTGAATAATTTCTTCATTGTCTCTCGTTCGCTGGAGTCGAATACTCAAAATGAATTCCAAGTTCAACCTTTGGAAACAACATCCAACATTAACCCAACAATCACACAGGATCAACCAAAAAAATCCAGAATTGAATTTTTCACCTGAGCAACCGAACTGAGAATAGAAAAATCTAAACTTTACCTGAGAGTTCACTTGCTATTGATGTTACACTAGAGCTAATCAAAGAGCTTCGAAGTCCAACAACCCCGAGACTTATCACTAACCTCCGATGAAACAAAAACAAAACAAAATCTTAAGGTCGAAGCTTACTTTGACTCGGATGATTTGAAAACCGAGAGGAAAATACCCTTCTTCACCAATACAGTTCGTCACAAAGGAGAAAACGAAGAGGAAATAAGGAAATCGCCAAGATCCAAACCTTGAACAAAAACAATCGATCCATTTAAATTCTAATTTGTAGAAAAACCGCCCAAAACAACCAAGGAGAAATGAAAGGTTACCTTGGCAAAGAATTGCGAAGAAATCAAATGTTTAGTGAATCTTCTGTCTTTAAACCACCATTTGATCACCAAAAGGGAGAATCGGATGAGGAGATGATGCAAATTTGAATCCATCAAAAGATATCAAGTCAAAGATCATGGAAATTTTTCAAATCGGTCGAGAATCATAACAAAAATCCACTTTTTTAGGAGATCTAGATCCACTTATCTAGGAGATTTAGATCTAATTATTTAGATTATCTTTTATTTAATTTTTCTAATTTATGCTTTTAAATTGGCTATATATAAAGCCACATAGTTTTATGTTTTTAAACAATTGGAGATTAATAAAAAAAAATAGCTTTTGCTTTTCGAGAATTGGAGAGATCCTTTTTCTTTTCTTTGGTGAGTTATATCAAAAGACCCTTTGGTGCGTAATATCCAAAGTCCATTTCGTGTGAGTTATAACACGAAAGAAACTTGTAGCCGCATCCTTATACAAGGAGGTGAGAAGTGTTGCGTTTATCCATCACGTGCGGTGCGTTTTGTGCGCACATCATCTGGTATCAGAGCTAAACATAGCCTTACATAAATTGTTATTTATGATGACTCAAGGAACATCCAAGGCAATGCAAAAAGAAGAGGCTACAACCTCCACGATGGTCGAAACTTCAACATCTCACTCCAAAGAAAATTTGAGGGAACTCGTTCTTTCACTACAACGAGAAGTTGCTCAACTAAAGATGAATCAAAACCATCATAACACCGACTAAGAGGCCGAAGAGACAAGCGCCTTTCTACAAAGAAGGCCAATACAACGAGATGACTTAAGCCTTGTCAAAGTATCAATCCCACCATTCAATGGATCCACTAACGGTCACGACTACATCGAATGGAGAGACAAAATAGATCGGATATTTAGTTGTTATAACCTCCAAGATGACAAAAAGTTACAACTAGTCACAATTGAATTTACCGATTATGCAATTATTTGGTGGCATAGCATAAAACAACTATGAGGAAGAGCAATCCAAACATGGTCCTTACTCAAAGAATTTATGGAGGACAAGTTCATTCCCAGCAATTACATTCAAGACTTCTGCCAACAATTCCAAAGACTCATAAAGGAACCTCCACGGTAGATGAATATGTTGCCAAGTTTGAAACTTTACAAATCCAATGCAATTGGCAAGAGCCGACAGAACAAACAATTGCCCGATTCATCCAGGGTCTCCACTATGATATTAGCGACATTGTCGACTTGCATCCCTACACCACACTGGAGCAAGTTATCAAGATAACACAAAAGGTGGAAAAATAATTAAAAAGGAAAAAGAAGGAAAAGACTAGTCGGCCTCCACAAAGAACTACAGGCTTCTCTGAACCACCACCCAAGCTAGATGACATCAAAGCTACTACTCAAGCAAGCGACGATAAATCATTATCCATTGAAGCAAAGCCAAAATCGAGAGAGAACAAATGTTTCAAATGCTTTGGAATCGGACATTATGCTCGCCAATGTCCAAATATGAAAGTGATGGTACTAAAAGAAGGCACTGATGAGGTTGAGAGTGAAGATGAAGGTGAGATACAAGAAACACACAAGGAGAAAGAACAAGTTGAAACAATATATGTTCATGAGGTTCCCCTCCTTATGATCATTCGAAAGGTACTCACTACTAAGGCAAGTATCAATGATGGTCAAAGGAAAAACATTTTCCATAGTCGTTGCAAGGTCAAAGACAAAGTTTTCTCTTTAATAATTGATGGAGGAAGTTGTGCTAATGTGGTTTCTACAGATCTAGTCAGCAAATTGGACATAGCAACAACCATGCATCCAACACCTTATAAGATAAGTTGGTTGAATGACAAAGTAGATACCAAGGTCAGTAACCAAGTTCTAATTGAGTTCTCTATTGGGAGTTTCTCGGATAAGGTACTATGTGATGTGGTTCCTATGAACGTTAGCCACCTACTTTTGGGAGGACCATGACAATATGATAGAAAAACTATGCATGATGGTTTCACCAATTGTTACTCATTCAAGATCCATGGAAAAATAGTCAAGCTAACCTCACTCCCACTGGAACAAGTAGCAAAGGATTACGAAGAAATAAAGGAAGGAAAGTTAAAGACTACCTTATTCATATAAAAAAAGAAGAAGATTTGGGGTCAAATCCACAAAAACCCGGAGAGGATGATGTAAATTTGAATCCATCAAAAGATATCAAGTCAAAGATCATGAAAATTTTTCAAATTGGTCGAGAATCATAACAAAAGATCCACTTTTTTAGGAAATCTAGATCTACTTATCTAGGAGATCTAGATCCACTTATCTAGGAGATCTAGATCTACTTATTTAGATTATCTTTTATTTAATTTTTCTAATTTATGCTTTTAAATTGGCTATATATAAAGCCACCTAGTTTTATATTTTTAGACAGTTGGAGATTAATAAAAAAAATAGCTTTTGCTTTTCGGGAATTAGAGAGATCCTTTTTCATTTCTTTGGTAAGTTATATCAAAAGACCCTTTGGTGTGTAATATCCAAAGTCCCTTTCGTGTGAGTTATATCACGAAAAAAACTTACAGCCACATCCTTATCCAAGGAGGTGAGAAGCATTGCGTTCATCCATCTCGTGCGATGCATTCTGTGCGCACATCAGAAGGAGGAGGAGAAAAATGGGGGATTTCACCCCTACAGCTTGGAATATGAGGGGAGAAGTTCCCCCCCTGCTTCGGCAACAAACCCCACGAAAGGGGTTGGTTGTTCCCCATTTTAAATTTTTTATTTTTTAATTACTTTTTTTTTCATGGGCTGGGCTAGCCCAGATATTACAAGTATTCCACAAACATTAAAAGACCAATAATCTCAGCTCAAAACACAGCAAGAAACTCACGAAAAACTGGAAGGGAACAGAGTACCAAGTTGGTCTGCAAGCCCTCACTCTACTGAGGATTGTGACTGATTCGGGTCCTTCAAGGAAATACCTCTCCATCTTGGCTTTGACTCAATCTTCTAGTTCCTCATGCCAAAGACACCTCCAAAGGAAGATGCTGGAAGAGTTAGTAATAATCTTCCTCTCAAAGATCGATGAAGAAGCAAGAGAGGAAGACGTTTTTAGTGTTGGGATTGTAGTGAAGCAAACCATGCACACCGAGGGGTGTTTGAGAGGATTCTTCAAACGAGGTTGTAGCTGAAAATTAGGGTTCCAAAACTGCATTAGGGTTTCATTAGGAAAGGCTAAATACCTCCCTAATGAAAATTAAAAAAAAATTACAAATTCGCCATTGAGTTCACAAAAAATGGACATAAGGGCTTGACTAACATGCTAGCCAAGCACCTCAAAACAAAACAATTTTAAACCACCTAATTCTAACCAAAATATCATCCATCCAGTATTAATCAATCTAGCATGGCATAATTCAACATGTCAAAGTTGAAAATAAACATATCTTCTTCTAATAGGCCTCATTGGACTCGGACAAAGAGTGTTCACCAAAATCGTGAGAAATTGATGCTAGCCGAGTGGGGACTTCTTGCTTCCAAGTGATCACATGTCTAGGAGCCTCTTTATCATCATACATTAACTCATGCTCCAGTTCTTCTAGCTTGTTCCAACTTGCAAAATAGCAACTTGTTATATAATCAATGAGCCTCTTAGCTCACGCTCGTGTGATAGGCCCTTGGGGCGCATCAGATAAGATGATTCTAATCTGCGAAATTTGGAAGTGCTAAACTTGATATTGGTAAGAGAAAATATATTTGGATATAATAAGATTGTTGATAATATTCATGGATATATTAGGTTTAGAATAAAGTGATGGAGGACACTACTTTTCTCCACCATTTTGGGAGAGTCTCTGACCTTTGTGAAGACAAACTCCACCCTTTTGGAAGTCCTCCGTTAGCTGTTGTGCAATTCAATGCACAGTAACCTGGGCGAACCTTGTGTCTATCAATTCTGGGTTGCACCGGAAACAAAATAACGGGCTAATGCCTCACCGATCCTCTCTATGGGACAGCTTGTCCTCCATATCTATTTATGTACATTTTATCTGCATTTTATCTTTCTTAAATGTAGACTCATGTATGAACATACATCAAAATGCCATGAGAACATTTCTACATAATATGCAACTATCAACCATAATAACAACAAATCCTATATATGCTCAACAATTAAATAAAGCAGTAACAGAAATTCCCCAATGACAGAAGCATCATATAGACTACAAAATCAGTCTCCATCATCATATCTAACAGAGAAACCCAAATCAGTAAATTATCATTCTCGACAATGTCCTCCACAACAATAAGCGAATTAAATAATAAAACTCTGTCAACAGTCAACAATTTATTATTCTCAACATCGTCTAACAAGCAATAAGGGAATTAATTATCACATCTCAAATCACATATTATTATCCTCAAGTGAATTAAATAACAAAACCCAATTTCTAGAATCTAAGTCCACTACAATGCCTATTAAAACAGTAAATAGATTGGAGAGCTAAACCCAAACTACGGAGCAGTATCCTCCACGACATCTAACAAGGCAGTACATGCAATAGAGAACTAAGCCTAATCAACAAAGCACTATCATACACCACATCATCAAGGCAATACAAGCAACAAAGCATTAAGCCCATTCAACCAAGTATAAGACTTCTAAATTGTGTATCAAGCAGTAAGAAAACTAGCATCCAAGCAACCATGCACAAACCATCAACAATATTTATCAAGCGGTAACCGAAATACAAAATAAAACTAAATCACACAGCAAAGTCCTCAACAATGGCTATAGACAGAAATCTAACTAAATATTGCAAACATGACAGTAGAACCAAAGCCTCAATACTATCAATCATTCAATAACAAAGATGCAGAGCATAAATCCAAAATCTCCAACAAGCAGAAGCGGAAAAACCCGCCATTCATTATTTGTTCCCATTGGATGAGTACTCCTCCCTCCATCGTTTAGTAATGTGTGTCAGTTGGACAACTGGAATGTGTCGGTGTGTTAATAATCCACTTGTATTATTCTAGTTTACGTGGAAGCTTCTCTCACTTGTTTTTTTAATATTATTTTTATTTCTTTTATTTCCTTCCTCTTAACCATTCCTTCTGGTACTGCGATTTCTATTTGGGCAGGCCTTCCGCTTAAGAGAGGGAGATTTTGGGAGACAGAGAGAGAGAGAGAATTGTCTTTTGCAGGAAGATGAAATCCATCCACACCAAGTCTCTCCTCATATTTAAATTCCTCCTCCTCTCTCTCTTCCTCTCCGTCCCTTTTCTTCTTCTTCTCCTCTCCTTTAAACCTTATTACCGCCTCACCCCCTCCTCTGCAAAACTTTCTTCCCCCGGGCTGAAGATTCGGCCTGGATACTCTTCCTATGAGAACTACATCCAGCGCCAGCTTAAAAAAACCCTAGACCCCAAACTCAGAAAGATTTGGACGACGAGAGATTGGGATCGGAAAATTCAAGTATTCGCCCAATTCTTCCAAGATTTGAAGAAGGAGAATTTCATCTCCGACGATTCGAAAGCCCTGTGTATCGGAGCTCGGGTCGGGCAAGAGGTTGAGGCTTTGAGGCAAATCGGAGTATCCGACTCGGTGGGAATCGATCTGGTCCCTTATCCTCCTCTGGTAATCAAAGGCGATTTTCACAGTCAGCCGTTTAAGAACGAAAGCTTCGATTTTGAATTTTCCAACGTTTTCGATCACGCGCTTTATCCGGATCGATTCGTGTCGGAGATAGAACGGACACTGAAGCCGGGAGGGATATGCGTGCTACACGTGGCGGTCGATCACAGGGCGGATAAGTACTCGGCGAATGATCTGTACAGCGTGAAGGCGTTGGAGGAGATGTTCAAGAAGTCGGAGACGGTACGCGTTCGGACAATAGACGGGTTCGGGCTGGATACGGAAATGGTGTTCAGGAGGAAGAGATGAGGTGATTTGATCCAACGGCTGTCGAATTTTGTTTCATCAATTTTTTAATATATAATTTCTCTCTTGTTTTTAGGCAAATAGAAAAAGAAGGAAATCGGATGTTGTTGCGTTGGCAAAATTATTTTTTTATTAAAATTGAATGTGTAGAATATAAAGATTGGCATGTTTGATGTGTCATCATGAGCTAACTCAACTCAAATTGCCCATTTTTATTAATAATATTCATATCCTGTCTGCTACGTCTGTTTTCGACTTTTAAAGACAGTTTTTAGAACAGAAGGTCATCCGAGCAACAGCCGAATCTCATTAACCCCAGGTTGAACATTCTGCACTGAAACCAGATACACACGATTGGATCCGCTGAACATTAAAAATTGATGGCAGCGAAGCGCACAAGGGCCAGAGCATGCACATCAACATCTTTATTACTAGGAATGAATGAGCATCTAAAGGATAAAAAGAATAGAGAAGATACACTACTTCCATTTCTATGCTACAAGTTGCTGACTCATGTCTGGAGCCGATGGGGTGCTGAAGGAGGGGACCAGTTAGAAAACGGATGCCAGCAGCCACATATGCAAGACAATCCAATAAGCAAGAAGGCCGAGCCTCGCCCTTGGCCGACTCATCAGAACCCGACCACCCGATACCCTGCAAATCAAGATTAATCGCGCTAGTAAATATTGTCTTCAAACTCACTTAACATTCATCAATTGGGGGGTGGTTGGCAATCGGAGAATATTAAAAAACAATATTAAATGTAGTTAACTCGTGCATCTCATAACCGAGTCATAATTGCAATCCTTATTGAATCAAATTACAGGGATCGCATACTTCAAAACTTTTTTCTCCTTCTTCTTTGGTTGAAATTATTTTTTCCCTTCTCTAGGTAACTCATATTAGCACAAATTGAAGCTACATTTCCAATATGTTATAAGCATGTTACCATATTCCATCAATTCGGTCTGCAATAAGTTTTCCTTGTGTTGGAATGAGACCCGACGTGTTCAGAGACTTGAAAACATGACCTGGAAAATAAAAATCCCAAAAAGAAGTTTTTCATGTCAACGAGCTCTAAGAAAAAAAGAGTAATCTAGGCCAACATAAGCTTACAGACCTTTTGCCTCATCGACTTCCTCCCTGTTTTTGATCAAACGATCAGATTCTGTATCTATATTGATTGTAAGATGGTCAGCTGAACCCTTCCGCATGGTTCGTACATGGGTAGAAGATGAGGGGACAGAGGATATTGCATTCTTTCCAACAGAGCCCTGTAATCCATCAAAACCAGTAGCTGTTATCCATCCAGCTTCTATTACAAAGTAGGCAAATTTACCATTTCCTTGTGAACATAAAATTTTCAATAATCACACTTCGCTGGTTAGAAATGTCAAAAGGATGGCAGACTGTTTTTCTCTCTACTAAACTTTATACACACCCCAAATCAATTTGAACAAGATCCTTTTAGTAGAAAGCAGTGTAAATGTCAATTTTAAATTCGTCAAATTAGCAAAATAAATAATTGCTAGCATCTTAGTAAATAAAACTGGGTAAATAGAGAATATATACCACATCCTCAATTTCAGATATCTCTGACTCTGACCCAGTAGGAAATGACGGTGCTTCAAAGATGCTCCTTTCCTGGACAATCTCTGACTGAGGTATCGCCCCTCGAACAAGAGAATCTTCTAGTGACGACACCTTCGTAGACAATTCATTCACAGCCATCTGGCTGCTAATCAACTTGGCCAGAAGTTCCTCAGTTTTGGATTTTGAGTTTTCAGATTCCAAAAGGATTGCCATAGCATGTTTTTCAACTGCCATCAAAATCCCCTTCATCCCGTCTGAGTTTGGCTCTCCATTATAGTCACCGCCTAACAAATTAACAATTTTGACTAAGGCCACGGTGAGTTCTGGCATGTCCTCAGTCATTTTTTCTAACCCAAGTTTATCTCTAGTTGCTTTGTCCACTTCCTGCTTTAGATGCTCAATTTCAAGAATTTGGGTTGACAAAGTTGACCGCAGAACTTCATTGTCTTTGGATAATAATTTTACTTCACTCTGCATTTGATTAACACTGTTGATTATGCATAAGAGTTTCTTCAATTCAGTTGAACTATAAAGACCCAGTTCTTCAACATCTGACTCATGCACAGTAACTTCAATCCCTTTAATCTTGTCAAATAAGGTCTGTATTTCAGATGCAGACAAGAGAATATCTTTCGTCTCTGAAAAAAAAAATGAAAATCAAACAAGTCAACAGAGGACTCGCAAAGAAGAAAAAAAACCAAACAGATATATAAAGGAAGGTCATCATTACAAAGATAATCACCTTGCTCTTTCATCCACACTGTATTATGCAGTGACAAAGCTTCTTCCTCTTTCTCCCTTAAATTTTCCTTTATAGCTTGATAATCCACAAGTTGAACACTCAGTTCATCGCAGGAACATTTTAAAGCTTCTACACCAGACTCCAGCTCAGAAATCCTGTCTTGATCAATTTTCCTTTTTTTGAGGGCATTCTCGGAAGAGATTTTGTAAATATGCAACTGATTCTGCAAATCTTCAATGATAGCAGCTGCAACATTACTTGTGCTCTCAAATTGTTTAGCAGAGATATTAGCTCTTCTAGATAAAAAAAGTAACTTTTCTACTTCTTTGACATGTCTACTGCCGGAAAAGCTCAAGATGTTCTCAGCTTCAGAATCACAATCAGTTCCTCTAGTTTCCAAAGACATAGTATCTTTCAATTTCTCAAGCTTGGGAATAGAGTGGAGTTTCATTAGGCCATTCGTGACTTCAAACTGCAGATCTCTCGTGGCTTCCATGCAAGCAGACAGCAGAGATGCGACTTCACTCTCTAACCTAGCTGTAATGTTTTCTTGTTCCTGCTTGATGTTCTCTTGTTCCTGTTTAAAACTTTCAAAATCCAGTGCTATCTGTTTCGAAGATTTCATTTTTTGAGACACCAATTTAACGTCCTCTCTAGCTTCCCGTAGATTTTGTAAGAGAACACCAATAAGCTCATCCATAAAAGAAGAGAAATCTTCCAACGTATATGTGAGTGCTTTGTTTCTCAAATGAAATCCTTCTAGAGTCTTTCTAAGAGACACTGATATGTTGGCACCAGAATCAGCTGCAACGATGTCATCATTGTCCCCTTCAATATCTATGAACTTTATATCGCCATCTGAGAAAGGCTTTGTAACAGATGAAACCTGCATTAAATAAATGACAATCAATAATAGGTAAGGACAATGAGCTATTGAAGATTGAATAAGAATCATCCAAGTCATAGCAAGAGATTACAAGCAAGCACAAAGAGAAAGCAAGAAAAACCAACTGATTAACAAAAAGTAACAAACTAAACATGAGAACTTGACCCCTTGAATCTAAATAAAGTTCAAGTATAGCCTTCCTAATGTAGAACTATAATCCCAGGATTCTTTTAATATAGATCACAATTTCTTCTAGAACAGATAAACAGCATGCCAACTTCACACATTATATATGATATGCTCAAAGTGATACCACCACTCAATCAGGAAAAAAGAGAAAAAAAAAAAGCAATTGAAAGAAAAATCCATCACTGAGCATCGACAGATAGGAATAGCATGCACATGTAGGCTTTCCATGTCCAAAACAGATGTAGCATTTTACCTCCATGCTGCAGCGTCTTTGCAGATCTTGCAAACCACTGTCTGCACAACTCTTTCTTATATCTTTAAGAATAAGTTCCATCTCTTTTAGGCTTTTGAGTTTTTTTTCAAAACATCGTGTCACACTAGACATTAGCATGCTATCTCTCATAAGCTCCTGAAGATCATTGAGGCACCCAAATAACTCTATGGACCAGCTTTTAATGCTGCCATTAGTACCAGCTAACTCCTCCATGCATGCATTTAATTTGGAAGTCAGTGTGAATATTTCCTCTTCAGCCTTTTCCCTAGAATCTTCTAGCACTGAAATATTACTCTTGGCCTTTTCTAGTGAATCTTCCAATGTTTTTATTGTTGCAGAGGCTTCGTCAAGCTGACTGACCTGGGATCCAGCTTCTTCCTGAAGTTTCTTCAACTCAATCTCTAAATGGGTTCTACCAGATTGTGCATCATTGTGTTGTTCAGTGAGTATAGCAATATTTTTCTTCAACTGAGAGAGTTCATCTTCTTGAAACTTAATGGTTTTATGAGCCTCTTCAAGTTTACTGGTTTGAGCATCTACCTCCTCCTTCGCTTTCCCAAGCTCCATTTCTGCAGTGAGTCTACTGACTTGAACCTCTTCTTTCTCGTTGATAAGAAGGGTTAATTTATTTTCTACTGCTGACAATACCTCTTCAAGTACATATCTAGCAGAGCAAGCTTCATTAAATTTTTCAGACAATAAATTTGCGTCATCTATTCCTTTCTGCAACTTTTTTTCAACTTGTAATTTTTGAGTTTCAACTTCCCTCTTTTCCTCGGAAATTTGAGAAATATTGCTCTCTGCAGCTGATAAAGCATCTTTCAATGATATCACTGAATCCAAGGCTTCGTCTAATTTATAAGTGAGATCTTCTGCGTAATCCTTAACTTTCGCTAACTCTTGCTCTGCATGACTCCTGGCTTCAAGACATTCCTTAAGGTATCCTGCAAGCCACTTCACCTTTCCTATTGGCCCTTCAAAAACTATATCAACAGGAACGAAAATATCATCAAGAGATTTGATGACTTTCTGCAACATATTATTGCTCTCCCATAACAGCTGCTCAAATTGACTTCGGTCATCTTTCATGGCAACAAGATCAGCCTCCAACTTGGGGATACACTCGGCATCAACTGACAACTTATTGATCTGGTTCATGGCATTGGAAACAATGGATTCTTGACTCTCCAATTCATGCTTCAACTTCTCGATTTCTGAGCTTTTCTCCTCCAAAATTCGTTTCATATTTTCCCGATCTTGAACCAGTCCCTTGCCTTTCTTGACTGCCATGGACAACTTCTCCCTCAGGACAGCAGATTTTTCCTCCGATCTTTCTAGATCTTTCAGTAAAACTTCTTTATCTTCACTCATTATCATGAGCTCCTGAGACATCGCACTTAACTTACTCGAACAATTATCCAAGTCAAGTAACTCCTCCTCCAAAATATTACTGTATAGCATCAAGTCCTGATTCCTCACATATAAGAGGGTTTGAATTCTTTCAAATGACTCCACATCAAAACCAGAGTATTCTACAGGGGCACTTATCTGCTCTTTTATCTTCTGAAGGCTTCTGTCAACAAGAACAGAAACATCAAAGGAAGGCTCGGAAACCTTATTATCTTCTGCTAAAACTCCAGAAACTTCAAGCAACATCTTGACAATCCAATCCTTCTCCATTGAAATCTGACACACTTTTTCACCAATCTCTTTGTACTCAAGGGTTAGATCATCCAGCTCCACCTTGAGAAAGTTCTTGACTTGTAATTCCATTAAAAGTGATTCAGTCAATTGGTCGATATCCTTATGTCCTGCTTCCCTTGTTCTAGCAAGTTCATCTTGCAACATAATTATTTTATCTTTGGCCTGGAAAAAAGATTCCTTAAGCCAACTAACACGAGATTTCAAATCAGAAGATGAAAAAACTTCAGGTAGATCAACCAAACAAAAAACATCTTCAACCTTGTGTAATTCTAAAGAAATTTCCTTGAGCCTTTTGTTCTCAACCACAAGCAATCTAAGTCTCTCTACCATATCGATCGACTCAATATCTGAGGGAGCATCAATTTGAGACAAAAATCCTTCAAATTTTTCAAGAACTTCAGTTTTTTGGAAGACGTTCTCCTGCAGTGATGCAATTAAGGTTTCATTTTTTATCAACTCTCTTTTGCTCAATTCAGCAGCCTCCAGAGCAGTTGATTTCTCTTGTAATTCAATCAAACATTTCTCAAGCTTAAGTGTTTTGTCCGCCAATGATTGCTTCAATGCATCTCGCTGTTGCACTAATGCCTTGCCTTTTGTCACAGCCATACTAAGCTTTTCTTTAGTACTACCGAATTTATTCCTTTCTTGCTCAACTTCCATCTTTGTTTTTGCAATATCAGTCTTCATTGTCTCAACTAGTACTCTGTGATTTTCCAGCTGTTCTATCAATATCCTGTTGTCATTTTCTAGACATCTTAATTTCTCTACAAAGCCTTCTTCCTTGCCTTTGAGGTAAAATAGCTCATCACGAGCAGCAGAAAATATTGCCTCTAAATCCTGCAACCCAAGCCCCGTCCTATTCCCAGATAAATACTGTCGAAGGAGATCAATTTCAGAAAGCATTTTGTTATACTGCTCAATTAACTGAGTCGTGCATCTTTCAACATGATTGACTTTTGCAGAAAATGAAAAATCCATAAATTCTTGTTGATGAAATATCTGGGAAAGAGAAAATGAAATTCTATCCATTACAACCTCGACAGGCTTCTGAATCGACTCCACAGATGAGCCAAAGGCAACATTTGATTCAGAAAATCCAGCAACTTTTGCATTAAGAACATTGATCTCCTGATCCTTCCTATGAATAATGGACTGAAGTTGCTCTATGGTGGACTCAGTTTGTAACCGGTTCTCTAAAGCATTCTTAAGAAACTGAGAGCACTCATCTATCAATCCCTTCAATGTGGTATTACCGACCGATAACTTTTCCCCAATGAGCCCAACTCTCATTTCACTGCCATCCTCAATCGATTGACCACCATTTTCACCAAGAAATTCATGTTGATAAATCAGAGGCTTCAGCTGATTACGTAAACTGGTAAGTCCTCTTGTAAAAGCCTCTCTTTCTTCCTGCATAGCAAGCACAGCGAAAGTAAGGATCAATTTGATTATAAGCTAGGGATGT
Source organism: Begonia loranthoides (assembly GCA_022433065.1). NCBI lineage: Eukaryota > Viridiplantae > Streptophyta > Magnoliopsida > Cucurbitales > Begoniaceae > Begonia > Begonia loranthoides. The sequence goes on from CM039478.1 coordinate 25,073,960, forward strand.
TTATATTAACTAGTCATGTAAAACTCATAACCTTCAATTCACATGATAGACATTCTTTTTCTAAGACTGCCTTTTCCAACATGTCCCTTAGGTGTTCCACATTATTAATCGAAAAACCATCTTGTGCTGCATTTTCAAATTCCTTCAAGCCACTCTCTTGCAAAATATTTAATTTTTCTTCCTTCAAATCCACTTCCGTTTGGAGAGTTGATCCTGGTTCTCTACTGTCAGCGTTGGCAACTAACTCATCCGGGCAATCAACAAACATATCTTCTCTTCCAGCATCCTCGGCCACCATTCCGTCATCTGGATCGGCTTCTCCTGGGTCCTCTCTACCACCCGAAATATCATTATCCTGCTGACCATGATAAATTTGGTGTGAAACAGACCCGAATACTTAGTGGTACAAACAGTGTAAGCCTTAAAAGGTAAAACTAGCATAGCTGTGTCTCGTAATAAACAGAAGTCATTACTTCACATCAATATCTTTAACCTGGATAAATTTAAAAATTGGTTAACCAACCTTATTCATATCAGATGAATCAAATTCATTTGAAACTTCTGGCACTGGAATGACGCGATTGTGCTTTAAATTAGGTGCCACACTAGGAACGGAAGACGAGTTAATTAAGTCCAACGAAATATCAGAAACATGACGCCCTTGTTCTCTATCACCAACAGGTTTAGAACCTCGCTGCAACTCCTCTTTATCACTATCCTCAGATAAGTCCATTGGTCATCACCAACTGCCCTAATCTGAACAGCAAACAGTTCAAAAAATTAACATCGGCAGAAAACCAACATCGAGCAAGAAAATTCAACTCGTTTCGATTCCGCTAAATCAAAATCCGAGCCAAAATTGTCAAAAATAGAAAATTAAACCCCAGAAAATTAATGTGATACCTGAGAGATTGGAGAGAAAAACACAACCTGAGATCAAAATCGAATCAAGGATTGAGTTCAAAGAGAAATGAAGAACATGTCAGAGGAATTTCTCGGAAAAGAAAATTAAAAAAAAAACAGCTTCGAGCTAGAAAATAAATCTCTATCGATTATATTCAACTCTGAAACATCGAAATAGAAAAATAAGAAAGATGTAGAAAAGAAATGGAGATTGAGAACGAATCTGAATGGTTCTCTATGGGAAGAAAATAAAAATAGAGAGCAGGAAATGGAAAGGAAGAGAGTGGGGAGGTGTAGTATAGAGAATGATGGAAGGTGACATCTTTCATATTTGCAGTTGCGGGGGTTTGACTCCCCCATTCAGCATCGTCATCATCATCATCGTCGTCGTCGTCGAACCTGCCACGGGTTTCCCATATCTAGAAACGTTCCTTCTCCAACTGAAACGTTTGTTTTTAATCAATATAATATTTTTATGTACAATAAATAATATGTCATTTTGGTTTTGAAATAATGTGTAAATTAGTGTTCTTTACATATATTTTCTCACTAAATTTTATTATTATCGTGTAAAACAAGAAGTTATGGAATTCGAGAGTTCAACTTGAAGTCGAGCAAGAATAGCATTCCCATTCTATTTGTTGATATATGTTATTCAGTTTTTTTCTCTAATTCATTTAGATTTTTTTTAATTATTTTAAATTTTAATAATTTACAATTTTTAATTGATCAAAGTGCTCATGAGTTTTGTAGAAATTTACTTTTAAATCTCTTTTATGCTAGTTGTGTTTTTACTATCTAAATCTAAACATGATTTAACAACCGAATCCAAGTAATGAGGTTAAATGTGAAATAATTTTGAAATACTTCTTGTCATTGATATTGAAATCATGAATAGTGTTTTCTCTCCTTAATAGTCTCTTCTAAACTTTCACAATCTCGTACTGATGGTGTATAATTTTCTAAAAATGAAATTATAGGCATAGGGGAACATTCAACATAATACCCTTCTATTTATAAAGTTCTTCTATCAAGAAGCTACATTGGAAGGGTTTCATTTGGGCAGTTTCATTTGATGGAAACGGTCAAGAAACCAGACCATAACTTTTGGTGGACAATTAAAAATCCAAAAGTCCTGTTAGATTATTAAACTGTCGACATTCTCCCAGTTTGTCTATGTTTTACATTATTTCTGAGGTAAGAAATCACATCACATGAAACATGGCAATATGTCTTCATAATAAATTTGAGTATTATCTTCCACATATCACTATGTATTATGTTCTTTTTTTAATTACCCATAAATTTAATGAATAAACTCTATGTTTATTCTAGGTCAATGCTTAAGTATATTTCTCAAAAATAAATGTGTATACTATAAATATGAAAAAAAGAAATATCATAAGAAGTGTTTAATCAACATTCTTTCTTACAATAAAAAAAATTACATAAAAGAACCAAGTTTCATTTTTTCTACATGATCATTATTTCCACAGTGCCATGCCTTTAGTCAAAGATCGACAATCATTAATTCAGTGTTGATGTGTTTGATGATCACTGTAGCATCTTTAACACATTCTCTTATGGCTAAATACTTAATATTGATATGTTTCCTTCAACTTGCATTTTTGTTGTTTTTAGCCATAAAAACTACAATTGAATTGTTAGTGTAATATTCCGAAATTTCGTTATGCTAAGCGTACGACTTAAGTGATAATTCTAGGATTATTAGAGTTAAAATTAACGATTAAGGTATTGGCAAAGAGAAATTTATTTGGATAAAGTAAATTATGATACCCGTGTTATATTAATATTAAGTCTAAGATGATGATTTAGGAATTTTTGTAATTAACTTGGGTAATTTAATATATTAGTCAAGTGAAACATATTTGGATAAAGTGAACTGTGATACCCGAATTGTTTGATGATATTTGGAGTTAGATGGAACGATATCAACTAGATTGATAGTCAATGAAATTAGTAAGAGAAAATGTACTTGGATATAATAAGATTCAAATTATAAGATCTATAATATTGTAGGGTATACTAAATTTTAGTAAAGAATACGGTGGAGGAGAAATTATGGATTATACCTTGATTATGGATGGATAAATTGAGGTTTGAATAATTTGAAATTTATATTAGAATAGTTTGAAAAAGTTATCTATTAAGGATATATATATATATATATATATATATATTTGGAGAAGAAGTACTCTATATACATATATTAATGAGGATATATATGTATGTATATATATGTATGTATGTATGTATGTATGTATGTATGTATATTGTTTGGAATATATATATTTGGAGAAGAAAAATGTGGCAGATGATAGATTGAAGTGGAGGTTGATCATGGTCAACCTGTAATCTATTTGGAATATATATAGTTGGAGAGGAAATAATGTGGCGGATAATTGATTGATGTAGAGGTTGATAGTCCAAAGGATTTCTTATCAACTTATATTTCAACATGTTGTAAAAAATGGAAGTGGCAGTTGATCACCCATTGAAATAATCAAGCGACCGACGTTTTGAAGCAAACAATATTTTGGATGATTGTCGGTCGATCGTCCAAAGGATTTGATCAACCAAACGTAATCAACTTGTAAATTGGAAGAAAGATTTTTGCGGCTGATCAACTTGATTTGCGGTCGATTTTCCGAAGGGGAATCGATCCACCGACAATTTGATTGGTGGCTGGAAATGGAAACACCATCACTGGAAGTTTCTGAAGTTGGTGTTGGACGTGTCCGGATGTTGAAGGATTGCCTCCTTTGGCCTTCTATCTTCATCTGGACGATGAAGGGTCAAGGTTGTGGCTTATAAATATAGAGGGAAGGGAACGAGAATATTAGAGAAAAGAAAACCATGGGAATACTCTGCTAAAATTCTGAGAGAAACCGTGAGGGTGTGAGGAGTTGCTATGAAGTTTTGGAAATTTAGAAGAGAGTGAGAAGCAGGCAGTGAGTGAATGGTTGGCTGAGGATTAGAGAAAGAGAGAGAAAGAGAAGTTGCATGGCCAAGAGTGGAACTCTGGAATTTCTGAAAGTTGTGAGTTTTGGAGCTTTGATGGAAGAGAGAGAAATGCTGCTGTGATTTTGTGCGTGTGATTCTGTGAGTTGTTGAGTTTTCACCATTTTGGTGTGTCGAAGTAATGGAATGCAGTAAACAATCCTAAATGAAGTCTGGAGGTAAGTGTTGTTCTTCTGTTTTGGCTATTGCACAGTGAGCATGAGTTATTATTTATCTTCAGTTTGGTTTATGCATGAAAAGTATATAGAATTGGTTTTGTTTGATGGCGAGTCTTTTGCTGATTGATAAAATGTTTGTGAATGGTAGTTAGATGGTTTCTAAATTGCCTTATGCTATTGATAAATGTGAAACAAATGGTTTAATGGTTCTATCAGTGAGTAATGACTGTGAGGACTATTATTAGGTTTTATATTGCTAAATTGTGAAGGGTAATGTTATAGTTAAAATGATGCTATGATAAGTAGTGGTTTGTGATGTATAAGTTGTGATATATTTTAGGGGGAGTTTTGTAGCATGTTATATGGATTAAATTGGTTGATAAATTGCATAACTTACTTGGAGAAATCTAATATGCAATAGTTATATGCAAATGCTTAGTTTTAGAGTAAACAACTTATTGGATTTTGTCATCATCAAAAAAGAGGAAATTATTAGCCTTTTTGTTAGGCTAAGTTTTATTTTGATAATGACTAAAATGGTGATTAATTTAATAAAATCAATAAGTTGTATTTTGCGTTTCGGATATTATTCTTAATGTTTTATAATTAATATTTATATGCATATTTATTGGAAATACCCTCAAAATGGGTTTATTAATAAATTTGAGTATAAATATAATGAATAAAATATTGAATACATTATCAATAAAAACACAATTAACCAACTTATTATTTTCATTACATTAAACCATTTGGTCATCATCAAAATAAAACAAATCCTAACAAAATGGCTAACAATTTGGGGTTAAGAATCTGTGAGGCATTGTTACTCTGTAGATAGATGATAAGTTGAGGAAATAATTTAAGGAATATTGCCCTATGTATTAGTGGTAGAATTATTATTAATAGATATATGTGTTAATCATGAATAGGTTTCGCGAAGGATAATTCTAAGTACCAACTCTTTAAAGCCAAGGATTCTAGGTGAGTAGTATTACATGTGTCTTGTTCGAAAGGGCCTACATCATAAGAATTAGGGGGTGTTTGTAATAACCCGATCCCAATTTTATGATTAACTATGTAATCAATTTTGTTTCCAAACATAACGGAGTGAATATTGCTATATTACATCATTCTATGAATGTTCTTAACTTCGTATGCGTCTGACATGGACGAATGTTGAGGAAAATACGTATGAATGATGAAAAGTTAGACTTGAGGACGCATGGGATGCAAAAACAGCGTCCTATACTCACTAATTGTGTGCTGCGGACGCTGGTTGGGGAAGTGCGGACGCCGCGGACGAAAAATTTGACGTCCGATTTGAATCTGTCAAATTTTGATTTGTGCGGACGATTCACGCGGATGGTGCGGACGAAAAAATTGCGTCCGCAAACCCATTTTGGACACTGAGGATGCCTGTTTAGGACGCTGTTTTATAGTGCATTTTGAAGACGCGGACGTCGAGGACGACTATACGGCATCCGCAACGAACCAGAACTGTGAAATAAAAGTAAGAAAACAACGACGAATTTGAAGTTTTTCAATTTAATTCTCACACTTTCGGTGCAAAGGCGTGTCTTCAGGAGTAGCCCACCCTACCTTGTCCCTCCAGCACGTTTTGTCCCTTGAAACAGCTCCCTTCTCCCTATTTAGATATTATCTTTCCCCATTTTCCTGCATAAGTGCTTTGCTGCATCCAGAGTTGGCGGAGGGAGTAACTGGGAAGAAGAGTTGATTTAGTGAGGCTGCATTTCGTCCATAGAAAGTAAGGAATGGGTTTGTTTTGGCCTTGTGCCCTACACCCAAGTAACTGTTGTGCATGAATGGTGTTTCTTTTTCTGGTTTTGCTGGTTGTTATTCTGATTTACTAGTTTTAGTAAGAATAGATATGAGACATGATGGATCAAGTTACGAAATGAAGGATAGAAATGAAGAAATATAATAGATTATGTTATGAAATGAAGGAGATTATGATGCTAATTCCTACTTATTGACAAATCACAAAGATAGGGAAATGTAGTTGTTCTCATTTTCCTTGCTATCAATGAATTTCACTTGCTGTCATCAATTTGTTGAACTTCCATGTACTGCTAAGAACTTCCATGTTATGAGATGAATGATATGAATGAGGAATGACAAGTAGATCCCAAGAAAAAGAAAGAATAGAGTGACAAGGTTGAGTTAGAAATGGTTTCTGTCAAAGTTAATAATCTTTGCCAAAGTTTGAAGTGATGGACATCTCTTCCGATTTGAGCTGAAGCATGTGTGATACTACATTTTGTGCTGATATTGGTATTGATTTTCTAGTAGAAACTATGATAGATATTGGATGGTTATAAGTAGAAGGAAAAGACATGTTCAAATACTAAATTATGATGTTCTGATTTTTGGAGCTTTATAGTTTTCTGCTATGTTGTTATTACTAAATTTGGACTGTGCAAAACCAAACCGTAACTAAATTAGAGAGTGGATATGGAATGTTGAATATAAGAGTACAAGGTTGTTTGCTGAATGTGATACTGTTAAAGCATGAATAAATTTGTAGTTTCTCATAATTGTCAAAAGCATGATTTGAATTGTAGTTCTTGTTGTCGAAAGTATATAAGTAGAAAGCATTCCCTTTAATTGATTTTGCAATATTCCCTTGATAGTATAAATTGTATGTTGTGCAAATATGATATTTTGTTTCAATGATAGTATGGTTAGTTCATGAAGCATGAAATGTCTTCTCGTTAATTGTGGTGGATTTTGTGTTCTTCTATATGTGATATGTTAGAATAAGTTCATGTTAATAGAAAGCTAATAGGAGCACCCAAAGGGATGGTGCCACATGCATGAGTGAGGAAAGAGAATGAATAAAATGATGCCAGGATGAACGGGACACGTCATCACCGGGTAAATCGTCCGTCGGGATACGTCGGAAGGGTAGCAACTCTAGAGGCGGGACACGCCAATAGAGAAAGACTCTAGAGGCAGGACACGCCAATAGAGAAAGACTCTTGGAGGCGGGACACGCCAAAGAGGGGATGAACGATAATAAGAATGTTCGGGATGAGCGGGATACGTCATCACCAAAGAAACCCTTTAGCGGGATACGTTAGAAGGGTGGAAACTCCGAAGGCGGGACACGCCGGAAGAGGAGGAACCTCGAAGGCAAGAAATGCTAGAAAAGGAACCGAACAAGAAGTTGGAGGGCGGATTTCATCCACTAAGAACCCCCAATCTTCACACTCCACTCGGGATACGAGTGGAGAAAGAACGAACGTAATGAAAGAATTGGTTTGGGTGGCCCCCATTCCAAGCAGAACTAAAGAGAGAAGCATATGTGATTTCCCCGTTCCTTACTGAGCGTAAGCTCACGTCCTTACTTGTGGTGTAGGTAACGAGTTGGCTATACCGGAAGTGAAGGAGGAGACCTTTCCCGTGGAGCCTGCGATAGGTTTGATGGATGCGCCAACAGAGTAGTAGTAGTACGGCACGAGAACAAGAAATAAGAACGGAAAAGGTTTAGTAAGAATCAAATGGTGATTTTCGTAATCCTTTATGCAAAATTTTAAATGTGATGTAAACCTATAGTATGAATTTCGGTTGGATTTTAAAGGACTTCGGTTTATGGTTTAAGTTTCTTTATGTATGTTGTTTTCAAAAGATTTAGATGCTATCCTTTTCCGTTTTTAACTCAATTGATTTATGCTTCCGCATTTAGTTCCTTTTTGTTTTTCAGAAAGAAATATTTTCCTTAGGGAAGATTTAGTAACGATCGGATTTTGGCACTGTGATTTATTTAAGACAAATAAAAGAAGTTTTACAAATCAAAAAATTTGTATGATAGATGGATAATGCGTATTGAAAACGATTAAGAAAGTAAATTGGAAAAGATTAAGAAATCCGAGTTGTTACAGTGTTTGTTTGATTCTTGTTTACTAGATGTATAGGTTGTGTTATATTTGGGAGATGTACTGCTGAATGATTGTTTGTATGAATTGTATGTTTATTAGATTTAAGTTCAGTTTCTTAATTAGGAATAAATCACGTTTTGAGAATACGATAGATGAACACGTTAGACGTAGATAGAATTCTATGCTTGCATCATTGTTATTAATGCACACAAAAATACACACGTAACTGAATTGTGAATAAATAAGGAAACAAACCCATGCGAGTGAGTTCAGATACTGAAGAGGTTGCTCTCATTCAACGAGTGGGTGAGTTCGAAGACTAAAAAGGTTGCTCTCACCCAATTGCGAATAAACATAAACATAAATGGTTAGTTTTTACGTGAATTTAGAGATTGAAGAGGTTGCTCTCACGTGGAAATAAATCACAGAATAAATAATAATAAAAGAAAAATAAGTAAAAGATAAACAGAAACAGAAATGGTATAAGTTCATCATGATGGAGTAAGTTCACCATCATGATACAAGTTCACTGTTGCGGTATAAGTTCACCGATCTGGTTTAAGTTCACCATTTAGGTATAAGTTCACCGCTAAAACATAAGTTCACCGATTTGGTTTAAGTTCACCAGTTAGGTACAAGTTCACCGCTAAAACATAAGTTCACCGTTATAGTAAAAAGTTCATCACTATTTTATAAAGAGTAATGGAATAATGAACATTAAAAAAATTGTATGTGTTTTAAAGAACATTGCATGCGTACTTTTATTTTTATACTGCTTACTGAGCTTTAGGCTCATATTTAAGTCATGTGATGTAGGTATGCATAGGATCGAGAATTGAAACAGCTAATGAGACATTTGTACATTACAAGTTTGGCGGCTGGTTAGGCTAAAAGCTTAAAGAGGAAATATAATGGTTGATAATAATGTTTTTAAAGAAAGTGAACCTTAGTTATAGTAATTGTTTTATTAAGAATGTTTTTCAATTGTATTTCGATTCTTTTGGTTTTGTAAATACAAGGCTTCTGCTGTTGTAAAGGATTTAAAGTTAAAAAGTTTTAATTCATGATATGTTTTTAAGAAATAAATAGTTTAATGAAAAGAAGTTTAATTATATGCTTCTTAACTGAGCTAGTTTTCAAATAAAAAGTCTTTCACTGTAATTTAAAAAGAAAAGGTTTTCAAAATCATAAGTTTTAAATTGTAAGAATAATCAAGATGTTACATTTACAATATATCTTCAATGGCCTAGAAATATAATTTACGATTCTAAGCCTTAAGATACAACTCTTTATCCATATACCATGTGAAGTAGCCTTAAAACACAATACGAACTCAGCTTCCATAGTCGATATGAAAATCAATTTTTGTTTTGCACTTCTTTAAGAAACATCTTCACTGAAAAACATAAAAATGTATCCAGATGTTGATTTTCGTGAATCCACATAGCCATCAAAGTCTGAATCAGAGTAGCCAATCACATCCAAGTTATCAGTCCGTCTGTACATAAGTATGTAGTCTTTGGTTCCTTGAAGGTACCACAACACTTTATTTGCAACATCCAATAGTATTTACCTGGATTACGCTTATATCTTCCTAACATTCCAACAACAAATGCAATGACGGATCTTGCAGACCTGAGCATACATTAGGCTTCCAACAACTGAAGCATGTGGAATGTTCTTCATTTGCTTACTTTCAAAATCGTTCTTCGAGCACTAGTTCTCATAGAACTTGTCACCCTTCACAATTGAAGTTATACTATGTGAACAATCTTTCATCTGAAAGAACTTTTAAACTTTATTAATATAAGTTTCTTATGACAACCTCAAAATGCCTCAAAATTTGTCTTGATAAATTTTAATATTGATCATATAGGAGGCATCACTCATGTCCTTTAGAGAGAAATTGTTCCACCTCATGCAATAAATCCTTATTGTAACGACCCAGTTTTGAAAATCGTGTGACATTTAAAACTTTTCTTTCGTAAATCTATCAGAGTATTCTTTCTTTGTAAAACCCGATCGTTAAAACTCATTACTTTCACTTTTATTAGTTTACTTTCATCTTTATCAATTTCTTTTCAGAAGTAATAACATTCTTTGTATGAAATGCAGCGGAATAAAAACAAAACGTTAAAGAATAGTAAATATTTTACAAAACTCCTTTTCAAATACTTTCCATTTAACTCTTTAGCCCAGCCAGCCACAAGATTCACCCGTGCAAATCCTTCATCAATTGTCTTTGACCATTCTTTGATCTGTTCACCTGTTTCTCGTACGTACCTACATCACAAGACCTAACTAATGAACCTAATGCTCAGTAAGTGATAAAATGAAATGCAGATGATATGCATGATCATACAATGCAATTATAGCCAAGAGTGACATACATGACAAACATCGTAGGGCCATGAGGAAGAACCAGTCACTACACAAAGGAGACATAAATCATCATGGGTGTTCCTCATGCCGTATTCACTCTTTTGTTCCAAGAACGTTGGGAATTTCAGAACAAGAGACAATGAATCCTCAATCCCATGTAACTAATCTATTTTCTTTCTAATCATTTTATTTTGAACATTCCTTTTTAATCATTTTATTGTGACCATATACTATCCATGAGATGTCATTGTTTTCCCGAACCCCCACACGCCTATTTACATAGATTTATTATGTCATACAATATGCTCGTGAATTCATACAATCCTATATGATAAATGTCTAATAAACATATCATTAAAAGAACCTAATCTAGTAAACACACAGCATACAATCTTAATTCTTGCGATGTAGGGTTCGAAGACCAAAACACAATAAGTATCAACTTACCTGGCTTCCATAGCGCGTTTCTGCATCTTCTCTCTTCTTAGTACCTTCAAAACTATAATAACTATTCATCAATAACAATCCCCTAAAACTATTCATTAATAAATCCCATTAGTCAACTTCATTTCCTAGCAACCTCACAATACCAATTCCAAGACCTTAACATATATAACGGAATAGCAATAACCCACAATGTTGCTCATTCCATCAATGTGACATGATAAATTAACTTTACAAACCCGAATAGTATTTTATCATAAAACCATATTTTCCACAGTAGAGTAGAGAACCACTTAACTCAATGATGTACAATGCATTTAACCTTACCATTTAGGAAGTATAACTTTCCTCAATCAACGAAGTAAATCAATTCAAGCGATAAACCATAGAAACAAAGGCTCAACTACAATTACAAAGGCTCAACTATTGAACAGTCTCTATAGCCACAACTTGAATAACAGCAGAATATCAAATAGAAAATGACCTTGATACCTGAAGCATGCCCAACAGTAGCAACACATCACAACACAATCTCCAAAAGGTGTCATCAGTTTGGTCATTCACCACCAGCATGCTCTTCTTTGCAGCAGGTCACCAACAGAAACTAAGACAAATTGTCATAACCCAGGACCAACAAACATAACAAATTATCCAACAAATCATTTAACAAAGGCTGTTAACACCTTCAATCATTCAATATTCCATAGACAACCTTAATTAAACTAAATATCCAATACAGAGTATAACCTAAAGAACAGAGAACCCAAGTCACTGCACACAATCAAGCCATAAAACATAAAACTTCCTTCTGTTTTCAGCACAAATTTCAAATTATCCATCAAGCAATAGTCTACAATTCATTACTCACCCATATAGTCCTCGGCAGGAATCAAGCTAAAGGAAACAAAACCATTTCCAGCAAGACAAAGTTTCCCACAATCTAACAACAGAAACAGAACAACATACTAATTTCAACCTAACAACCAGCATCCATTTCTTTTCAACAACCACTTGCATAAATCCATGAAGGAAGCAAGGAATTACCTGAAATTGAAAACAAGCAGACCCAAGAGCCTCTGTCCTCTTATTCTTGTTCTTCTACTTTCTCCTCTTCTTCTGCTTTCTCCTAAACCCATTAGCTCACCTTCACACACTCACTGGTCTCGACCCCTTGACAGAGAGCACACCCGAGAGGAAACTGAACACCAGAACAAGTATCTGCTACCTTCATTGCATTCATTTATAATGAGAGATATACACCACTACACTTACACACTTAACAGAGGAGAATGCCATGTGGAAGACTCGTGTCATGGCAGCCAAAGTACTGGACACCCAGCTCAACGGTGGACCAACCGGACCGGACATGAACCAACACCCCAGCGAACCGAACTGAAGCCCTCCTCCCACTACCATCAAATTTGCCAACAAAATACCCAATTCGAAATTCCATGGTGGAGAAACCAAAATACAAACTCACCAAATTGCCTACGATTCATGTCCGTGCCAGGACTTCCGTTCCTGAGCCCTAAATCCGCTGTTTGCTCGCCATGCACCAGACAATGAACACGCCAAAGGCTAGCAACGCGTCGCACCGAAGTCGTTCAGCTCGTCAGACTGCGCTTCGTCGTCGCCGTCGTCGCTCCCTCTCCACTCTCTGATCATTCTCCCCTTCTCATGTCACAATCTCCCTCTCCCTTCTGTCTTTGTTCTCTCTCAAATGGTCAGTGACCATTTCATTAAAGTAAACTGGTTCCTAAACCGATTTCTTCCCCCCATATAAATCCACTTTTCCTTTTTAATTTAATCTATTTCTTTTAATGTAAATAATTCTTCCTTTCATCTTCACATATATTTAATGAAAACCGAGTTATCCAAATATTTTGGACTGAGCTGAACCAAAACCGGTTTAGTCCAATTACATTCGTCGTAGTATCCCGATAATTTATTCGACTAATTCGAATATCCCCAATTATTTTTCAATTTATTGTTTTAAAATTCTGATATAAAAATCGGGATATTACACTTATCATTAGTTACAAGTAAAATATCATCCACATATAGAACTAAGAAACAAATTTTACTCCTACTGACCTGTTGGTATATACATTGATCCATAATATTCTCTACAAAACCTAATGAAGAGATAACATCATGAAACTTTAAGTGTCACTGACGGGAGACTTGTTTCAATCTATATTTGGATTTCTTAAACTTCCACACTAATTGTTCACCTTCACTAGAGGAGAATCATTTAGGTTATTTCATGTAAACTTCTTCCTCTAGTTCTCTATTAAGAAAAGTTATTTTCACATCCATTTGTTGAAACTCAAAGTCATAATATGCAATAAATACTAAAATAATGCGAAGAGAATCTTTCTTAGATACAGAAGAAAAAGTCTTATTGTAATTTATTCCTTTTTTTAGTGAATCTTTTAGCAACGAGTCTTGCTTTATATCTTTCGATGTTGTCCAATGAGCTTTTTTTAGTTTTAACTATCCATTTAAATCTAATAACTCCTACACCATCAGACAACTTAACAAGATCTCAAACTTTATTAGAATTCATAGAATTTATTTCATCTTTCATGGCATCATACCATAAACATAATTCACTACAACTTATAGCTTGTGAAAATGTCTCTGGATCATTTTCAGCTCTCACATTATAGTTTGATTCCTGTAGATACATCACTTAGTTACTAGGAATAGTTGATTTCTTTCTCTAAAAAATCTCCTTAATATTGTTCCAATATTTTCTTGAGAAATTTTTTGTTCAACTAGTTGATCATCAATTTTTGGAACTTCCTCAAGAATTTGATTTACTGGATTATTATCAGCAATTTGTGAAACATCATTTATTGATTGTTCAACACTCGTTTGAACTCAAGGAGTGTTATGAACAATAATTAATCTTTCACTTGAGTTGAAAGATTGAATATCAATGTAATCTTTTTTAGAAACAATATCTTGAAATCGATCACTTTTACTAATCAAGTCATTTTCAAAAAACTTTGCATTTCTTGATTCCACAATCCTAGTGTTGTGAGATGGATAATATAATCTATACTCCTTAGACCTTTTAATATATTTAATGAAATAGCCACTAATAGTCATTGGGTCTAATTTTCTTTCTTATGGGTTATAAATTTTGACTTTAAACAAGCTTCCCCAAATGCATATATGTTGCAAACTTTGTTTTCAATCTTTTCATAACTCAAATTGTGTTTTTTCAATTGCCTTGGTTGGAATTCAGTTTAATATATACATCTTCATCTTAAGAGCATTAGACCACAAGAAATTAAGAAGATTGGAGTTGCTACGCATACTACTCACTATATCCAATAATCTTCGATGTCTTCTTTCTGCCACAAGCCATTTTGATTTGGAGAATCAAACATGGTGTACTGAGCAACAATTTCATGCTCTTGAAGAAATCTAGCAAATGGATTAGGTGTTTGTATATCCTCATTATATCTACCATAATACTATTCACCTCTACCAGTCCTCATGATATTAATTTGCTTACCACATTGTTTATCTACTTCTGCTTGAAAATTTTAAAAGCATCAAATGCTTCATTTTTATTTTGAAACAAGTAGAGATACATGTATCGTGAGAAAACATCAATAAAAGAGATGAACTATTTATGACCATTTGAGTCCATAACCAAATTACAAATATTTAAATGTATGATATCTAATATTTCTGTACTTCTCTTTGTACCTTTTAAAGATTTTTGGTTATGTTTTCCCTTAATATAGTTCAAACATGTGTCAAAATCAGTAAATCTAAAGTACTAAATATTTTATCATCTAATAATCTTTTAATTCTCTATATGGAGATATGTCTCAATCTCCGGTATCACAATGTAGAAGAATTATCATTTATAATACATTGTTTCATACTAATGTGAATAAGTATAGAATTATCAGTGGTGTCATTTTATAAATTAAAAAAAAGACCATCAGACATTGTACAATTTCCAATAAGATTAGACGTAATGTCCGAAAACCTTTTTTTAAAGCCTTTTAAAACAAATCACATATTTTTTATAACGACCAGGATTTTCTTTTTTCCTTAAAATGCATGAAATTTTTTAAATTTCTTTTTGAAACCAAATCAGAGAGCGCCTAAGTCCGGATCGCTACCAACCGTTCGTAAAGCTTACTATAAAAACCCCATTTATGAAACTATGCAGAAGCATTATGAAAATCTTTTATTTAAAAACTTTGCAGGAGAGTAATTAACAAATTTAAGGAAGAAATGCTAGACAAGTGAAATACTACGTTTAATAAGTAAAACTGACAATTAAATACATTTTGGAAAACTTAATTTAATTACATTAGTTCTCTTTTATCCTCTTTATGCCCGGCCAGCCATGAACTTCCTCGTGCGTGCAAATCCATCATCCCTATTTTGATATTATCTGTTCGTCTTTTCTTTTCACTACTCCTAGACTGTGCATTGACTTCAGTACCTATACCTATACCACAAGTAAACTATAAGCCCGAAAGCTTAGTAAGGAAAAGGGAAAAATGCATGAAATGCCTCTCTTTAGTCCTTTTGGAATGGCGGCCACCCAACCCAATCCTTTCATTAACCATATACCATTTTATTAATTTACTTTAAGCCATTACTCGTACTTCGAGCTGGAATTGGGAGGTTTTTCTCGTGCAATGACATAGTGCTAGGATCTAACATTTTTCTTTGAATCTAGAACTCCCGTATCCTATGAGGGAGGGGCTCTGCCTAGATTGTAGACTACATCTGCTACCTATCCACTCCCAATCCCCTTTTCTTCTTTACTTGTTCTTATCTAGTTTCTGTCCTGAGCTAAGCTGACAGTACAACAAAAACGTTTATTTCTTACCTCAATTCTTTATTGTGCACTAGCATTTAATTGTTGTCCCTTGTGCTCTTTTTGATACCTTCACAATTAACACATTTATCATTGACAACTTCTCATCGAATTCTATACTTTAACACTTAACGAAATTCCAACAAACATGCTCATCCCAATTTAGCAGCTTATTCCATGGAGAGAGAGCATATTCACTTCATACTAATCACATGGAGGTTATAAACAATTGAATCCAATTTAATCTGATTTAACAACTTATTCCAAATCTTAACCAGACAAAAGACAATCCATGTATATCACCATTAACCCTTAACAGATGAAATCATTAACCATTAAACAAAGACATTCATTCATTAACCTTACAGCAAGGAAATTCTATTTCATGCTAACATGGACTATTTTAACACTTCATTCATTCCAACGTACTCATAATTGTGGACTCAACCAGAATTGTAGACTCAACCAGAGACTAACACAATCAGCAGAGAGAGAAACCACATCCAACAGGTATTTCTTACATCCATAATACCTACCCTTACATGCAACAGGTTAACAACTATTAGAGGAGGATTTAGTTACCTGAAGGAAGCCCATAATCTAGCTCATCTTCACGCTCCGTCCATCATAGAGTCCTCAGCCCTTCGGTTCCCAGTTCTTCCCTCCTTCTTCCTCACCCGAGAGCTAAACCTCCAGAGAGTTCTTAACTCTGTTTTTTTTTTCTTTCCTCCACACCCGAGAGCTCCACTTTATCTCATGCATTCATCTTCCCCTCTACGCCTTCTAGATAGGCACTCCAAAATCTACCCCCTGCCACAGCCACCTCTACGAGGTTAGAGTTGTCTCCCTGTCAGCTTGTAGAGCAAGCATCAGAAGAGGAGAAACTGAACCACAAGCTGAAACAGGGCCTTCAGTTGGTCCAACTTGAACCGCCAAAACGCCCAATGGCTTGAGGCATCGCTGGCAGTCTCCCGATGCCAAATCCCCTCTGCCGAGCACCATGCTGGCCATTTCATCGCCGTCCATTGCCATCGACGACCAACAGAAGGTCACCACCGCACATCGCGACTAGGCGCCCGACGCCAAAATCAAGTGACCCGAGCTCTACACAGCCTCAAACCGAGAAGCCCGACCTGTGACGTCACCACCCGTTCACTCGTCGTACTCTCCTCCTTCGCCCTCTTCTTCATTTTCTCTTTCGAGCGCTCTCCCTCTCTCTCACTTTCGTCTTTTCTCTCTCGAGTTTGCTCACACACAAAATGGGAAGGGCCATTATGTTTCTTCTTATCTTCTCCCTCAAACCAATTCACAGCGTGAACCAGTTTGTTCTTCCCTATCCTTTAAATTCTCATTATTCCATTCCTTTAATTCATTAAATCCTCCCCTTTATAATATTATCACATCCTAATTCCAATCAATTTATCCTCAAAATTCTTAATTTAAAACAATCCCCATTAATCCCACTCTATTTCTTAATTTTTTCCTTTTAATTATGTCCTCTAAATTATTTATCTCAATTAATTAATTTATTAAATCCCCTTAATTCCATTAATTTAACCCATTTTACATTTTTAATCCCAAATATTATATATTTTAATTTATTAAATTAATATTTATTTTATTTTGATTACGTTAATTTCCATAATATATAATCTAACAAGTACGTTCTTGGTAATACCCCAATGGTCAACCCATTTAAAAATTTGGGGTATTACATTTTTAATCCTGAAAATGTAGTCTTTTTTCTAAAAATCATTTGTATAGCAGAAGACTTTTCTCTTTAAACAGTAATTAAATAAAATATAAACTTTAAACAAATTTTCCATAACATATTACGTGATGAAATCTCTTTTCTCTTTCCATATTTTCTTACTGTAACAACACCAAGTCATCTTCATGGAGAATACTTCTTCAACTGGTTCCTTCTTCTTATTCTTTGATCCAAAGTCATCACTTTTCTTGTTACCTACACCATAGAACTTATCTATAAGTCTAATACTTAGCAAGAAATGTAATATACATGAATAATAAAAGCATCTTTATAAAAACATCAAAAAACTATTTTCTTTCTTGTTCTGTTCTGACATTGGGACACGATACCAAAGCTATTTGTTCTTCATTGCGAGGCATCAACCGCAAAAAGCTCCAATGGGACCATAGCACCAAAGATATTACGTATGTTCTTCTGTTCTTTATCTTTTTACATGAAAACTTATGCATGAGAAAACACTTTCGTTCATTTTTCTAAAAACATGATGTAATGCTAGGATACTTATTCCATAATTGTGATGTAAACGATTTTTCGGGATAATAAAAGAAAATGTGTTTCGTAATCGTTAATTTGGGACTTGATGCAATGTAAATGGAGGAAGAAATATTTTTGGAATTTTTAAAGTAGAAATTTGTTACGGATTGTGTATTTTACATTTTCTGCCGCGTTGAGGTCGAGGTTGCGGTTGAATATCTCAACCGAAAATGCATTACGGGTTACTCTTTGCATATTTGGTCGTACCGTAGTTAGAGTTGGGGTCGGAGAATTCGACCGAAGCAAATTTCAGATTTCATTTTGTAGTTTTGGACGCAACGCGGTTGGGGAGTGCGGATGTGCTGTGCGACCGAAAAACAACAGATTTTTGAATCTATCAAATTCATCTATTTTGTGATCGAGTTATAGGTTGGGATGCGGTCGCAAGGTTCAATCGAAAATACAAAACATAGGCAAAATTGGGTATTCGGACGCAACAAGATCGAGGGTTCGGTCGGCTTACTCGACTGAGAAGTCTATTTTAAAATAAAAATCTTCTTTAGTCAGTCATTCTCTCACATTCTTTCCCTGATAACTTTCCCTTCTCTCCCGAGTAGACTGCATCGACTGTCCTAGGTGATCAAATTGTCCACATGGTGTGTGAGTATTGGACCACCCACCCTTGAATTGGGTGATTGTCCCTTCAAGCTCTAGCATCCACGTGGGTCTCTCTCTCTCTCTCTCTTTTTCTCTCCGTCTATAAGTTGAGGGCAAGGGATGGAATGGAGAGGACTTCTGCAATTTTCGAATGTTGTGAGCGAGTGACTAAGTGGAAAGCATATTGTTGCTCTTCTTCCTGTGAATGTTAAAGAAGGTGTGTGCAGCTATTGCTGTGGACTGCCGAAGAGTGGAAGGAAATACCTTGAGGTAAGAAATGGGATGTACATTGGCCAATGGAGGCCCTACATCACGGGACTGTCTTGTTTGTTTGAACACTGCATTAGTTGTTGTTATATGTCAATATGCTCTGGTTAGTTGGATTGTTAACCACTGTCATTTCCTGTTGATTTGAGGATCTGTTTCATGTACGAAGTTGGAACACCTAGTGTGAATCTTGTTGATAATTCCTACTCTGTTGATGTGGATTAATAACCTTGTTTGGTGTTAATACTTGCTAAGAATGTCAACAATAATTGGATAAGATTATTGTTTTGAGTTCTTGTTGTCAAATGTTAATAAGCTGCTAAGTTGAGTCCCGTTTTGATTAATGTTGGCCATCGTTAATATGTTGTTAACAAAGGAAATTGAAGGTTGTTAATAGCCACTGTTAATTTGTTGGAAAAGTAGGTACTGTCATTTAGTTGGTTAAGTGCTGCCATGGATATTTGTATGAAGTATTTTCCCTTACTGCCTCTCTATGAAGTATTGTGTTATCACTGGCCTTAATTTTTGTTAAATATGAACTGATGGGAAGTGGAAAGGGGCCTATGATTGGTTGTTAATGGTGAAGAAATGGACAAAGGAAAATAGGTTTAAAGTGTGATTCTCTATTAAATAATTACCTTGTTAATTAGCATATAATTTGACTAAGTTAATTAGTGTATAATTGCCTCTATTGAATTGTTAATTATTCTCCTGTTAGCAAATGCTTGATTTAATTGATAGTCCTTTTAATGGTGCATTATATATTATCAATAAAATGTTGAACTATAGAAATGAATTATTTTAGCTTAAACATGAGCTATTAGACTGAATATGAACTGACATTCATGCATCATGATAGGACTTATGAAAATGTGAC
The DNA here is from genome assembly GCA_022433065.1 of Begonia loranthoides. Taxonomy (NCBI): domain Eukaryota; kingdom Viridiplantae; phylum Streptophyta; class Magnoliopsida; order Cucurbitales; family Begoniaceae; genus Begonia; species Begonia loranthoides. The sequence continues at coordinate 25,093,698 of CM039478.1, forward strand.
ATATGCATGATATAATAAATGAAATGAACAAATAAATGTAAATGGGCATGTGAAGGTTCAGGAGTTAAGGTGATGGTCGTACGTGGGAATACCAGAGATGGAAATCTCCACTCATGTAGAGGTTGGAGTCAGTTAGTCCACACCGACCAATAAATATATCCCTACTCTTAGTCCTCAATGTCAGAAAAGGCAGAGATTGATAACGGTCGTAGGTGGGAACACCGCAAATGAAAAACTCTACTCATGTAGAGGTTGGAGTGGGTTAGTCCACACCGACCATTAGATGTATTCTCTTTCTGGTAATGTGTAAAGAAAATGAAAAGACAAAAAAATAAGTTATTTTTTGGAGAACGATTGCATAAACATGAACACTAAAAAACAACAATGGTGAGGTATAATTGTTGTATAAACACAACAATGGTTTGCAATTTGCAGCAACTTAGTTGGTGAAATACACAAGCATTCAGATGTAGATCAGAATGAACAACTATGCCACTTCTTACACGATGAAGAAGTGGCTTCTTTTTGCCCTGTACATTGTTTTCAGTCTAATTAAATTAGATATTCATAATACATTAAGAAAAGGGCGTCCGGGTAGTCCTCTGGGAGGCCGTTTATGTGGAGGTGGAATCGAAGGAAATCTTCGTTGCAAATGGTTTCAGAATCGACAACGTCGTCGCTACAAGTGAGTACCCACAAGTCTTCCGATTTTACTCTCTTTAAGCCTCCCCGGCAGAACGGGCACGATTGTGACCTTACATTCCTGAAATTTTGTGAGAATATAGGATAAGCTTTTGGTCAATATTGACGGAATCAAGGCTAGAATTCCAAGTGTTTCAGCATTTACATATTTGCTCGTCGCATGACATTTTCTAATTGCAATTCTCATAATGACTTGGATTCTTGAATGTTGATAATTTTAATAATAAACACCAAGATCTCTGTCGAGAGGAACATTGTACGAAATGAAGAAGATCCGTATATTCATCACTGATAGTTGCTAATTGAATATTCATCTTGCTTTCTCCCTATATTCATCCCTCCCTCTTTCTTCTCTCTCCCATTATTCTCACTTCATAATCTCATTCTTTCCCCCCCCCAATTTTCCTAATATTTCTACTTCTGTCTTCCTTGCTCTAATTACCAGTTCCCGTCCTTGGTCAATTAATGCTTTTGACATCAAGATTTCAAGGTTAAAGCACGAGCATTACCAGTTTCGATAGCATTTTATGCACATGGAGTGACAGCAATTAGGCAACACAATCTTAGCACAAGGCTCCAAGCAAATCCCACATTCATTTTCTCGTGCCATGTCGACACCAACAAGGCGGCTTTCTTCTTGGAGCTTTTTCTCTGAAGATTTCTCCACACACAACTCCCCTCCTTTAGCATTGTCTGTTGCTTCTAAGTTGTTGTGAAGCCGTTGAAGAGATGGCAATATAACAGCTGAAGAAGAAGTGAAATGCTTAATTTTTTTTCCTTAATCGACAAATTGCGTTAAAACTATTGAAATATTAAACAATAATACTAAAATGCAAACGAACCCCAAAATTTACGAGGAAAATGCAAACGAGAAAAAACTACTTGGAGAGACAGAGAATTCACTATAAAAAAAAAATCAAAGTATAATGAGTTTTGCAACTCGAGCAAATTAATTATCGAGCAACTAAAAGAAGCTTAAAAATGAATTCGAGCTTTCCGATCCAGCCCAAATAGAAATCAGATCATTAAATTGTAACAAAAGCTTCCTTGTCTATCTTATTGATCTATCCACCAAGACCATGATTGACAAAATATAGAAGAAGGAATTTGGCTTTTCATGATTCAAAATGTTCAGCAACGTTAAATCCAAATGCACCAAATGATAAACTCCACAAAACAGTGTAATTTGAAGAAAGTCAAACAGAAAGAGCATAACTACCATAGAAGTCTCTAATAGTTGCCTTCCTTCCGATCATCGGAATGTTTGATCGCCCATCTGTGTATACCTGAACAGAATGAAAGATCAGCTAAACTCCTCCACACCCTAAAAATCACATCACCAATCAGAAGCCAAACTTTCTAGCAAAGAGAGGAACAGACCTTGTAAACAAGTATGTGAAAGAAATTTAGGTATCTAGAAAGCAAACAAGTGCAAGAACAATCCACCCATTGTAGTAGAAACAGAAAGAGCGGCGCCCAGTGATTGTAAACCAGCTTCATTTGCAGATGGGAACCTCCCTTTGTTCTTGGAATTGCAGCAGCTCTACAAAACTCAGAAGTCAAACCAAGTTTTAGAGAACTAAAAGAGAAAATAGATCATAGAGAGATAAAATTCTTAGCATTCAAAGTAACTAATTTTTATTCTTTTTGGGTATGATAAGCACAACAGCATAATGTTCTTTGCGTGAAATGGAAAGAGAACAACATGAAAGGAAAACATATGCTGATTTCTTCGGGTCAATTTCCTTAAATCTCTACAATCGAGATTGAAAGAACAGAGGACAAATTTGAACTGTCCCTCAATTTGAATATCATGATTATGATCATCCAGATGAAACCCACTTTAGCTAACAGAAAAATAAATGAAAAAAGAAGCTTACAAAAACCAAATTAAAAGAAAAAGGGAAACACCCACAGAGTATTTGCCTGCTGTATATCATCCTCCAAGACCTTCAACGAGTCCTGAGACGAAGCCCTTGCCAGCTGATAATACATAGTCCGTATCCTCTCTCTCTCTCTCTCTCTCCCTTTCCCTCTCCCTTCCTCGGAGCAAGAATTCCTGAGGTTGAAGACGAAGAAGAAGAAAATTTCTCGCTGTTCGGAAACAAATAATCGTAAAACAGCAGAGAGTAAGAGATGGGTTCAATTTGTGCAGCTACTTTCGAAGCGAGAAAGGAAAGAAGAGAAGATTTCTTGCTTAATTTTTTATCATCAATGGCAGGGTGGCGGGCGAGATAGACTTTTGATCATCCATCCATTGTGGGCTCAAAGACTATCCTTCCACGAATAAAGTAATGATGTTGGAATTGGGGAGGAGGAAAGAATCAGCACAAGTCCTCATTTGGAGGGATGCGTCTGTTTCCTCCTCTATCTACTCCATTATTTTCGTTTTCTTTTACTACACTCTAGTCAAATCAAAGTAAAATAATTTGATCAAACATTAATCACATATTTATTTGACTTTTCTCCCACCAGATGAAATGCAGGTGGATTCTAATGTAAAATGGCGTGATTTCTGTGTGGCTCTTTCGGAGCAATTAGAATTTTCAACAACCTTATTTATTGAAAAAGAAGGGAAGGAGACAAAGTTGTTGGGAAATAAATGGTTTCAACATTATTAAATATAAAATTGATTTATAAAACAATTTACTCCTCAGCAACAAACCAAGAACACATAAATAAAATTTGGGAGACACTTGCACCGCAAGCTTTCCGTCCATAACTTTTAAATTACGATTTTGAAGATAAAAACGGCAAGCATGGGGGGGGGGGGGGGGGTTGGGTTTTAATAAGCAACAAATACATTGGAATGGAATCAAGAAAAGTAACTCAATTGTTTTGATAATGGCATTACTTGAAGCATACAAATGTCCTAAAAAAATATGAAATTTGGTTGTAATTTGGGCTTCACTTATAAATAAACTGGAAAATTCTGGTTCTTCTTTATCCATACTTCTCCACATTTCCCAGGATCCAGTTATCCTACCCTTCATCTTGCCACGGTTGATATGTGAGTCAAATCCTTGGCTTGCCTTGAAAGTCCAAAAGTCAGAAACTTCGGCTCCGCATTGAGAAAATCTTTAATGTTTTTATGTTCTCAATCTATATTCTATGTTAGATGATGAAAAATGTCCAACCAGTTCATGCATTGAACATTTTTATGTAATGAATATATCAATTTTTTTATTTATTTTTTTTCACATTTGAATTTATTATACTCTGTAAAATTCATCAAATTTTTATGATTATTTACGAAAACTTTATAATTTATAATTTATATCAAAAGTATTAAATTTATATAATCATAAATATAGTTTATTCCATTAAAATGTATAATCAAATCTTTACTTTTATATGCGGGGATATAGAAAAAATATATTTTATATAATATGATCATATAAGATTGAGTCATATGAAATTATGTTGTTTTTTGTAGTTTTTGTTAGCTAAGAACATTTAATTTCATCATAATAATAGTCTTATATAATCTTAATTTATTATATTTTGCATGTTGCTTAGTAAAGTTGTGTACTAAACACGTTACATAAAAGTTTATATTTTAGGAATAGATTAAATGAGCAGTGGCAAGTGATAATATTAATACAATAAAAATTCTTTTATTTGTTAGTTTATATATCCAATAAATAATATTCATTTCATAAATATTATGAATTAATTATACAATTAATAATTAATAATCTTGAAAAATAAAAATATAATATGAGAGGCTAAAAGATTTTAAACTCAACTTTATTTGAATTTTAATAAAAAAAATAATACTTATGTAATAATTATATCAATAACATTCTTTTGAGTAAATATATTATATAATTCCAAAAGTGTTTCTCTTTGTACTTAATGAAATTATTTTATAGTTAATAATTGTTCAATTCACATGGGATTTTAGTTTAATGTTTCTATTTGGCATGTGTGCTTATTAGCAAGAACTTTCTGAACCCACTATTTCGGCTCATAATAAATTAAAATTTGCTCCTGCTATTGAGTCGTGTAGGAGTAACCTATTACCTTCTAGGTGAAATTGCCACAACAATGGCGTTCTTCTTCGCAAGAATTATCGCACTTGGATAATGTACAATGTAATATCCCTAATTTTCGTAGAGATAAACACATGACTTAAGTGTTAATCTTGGGGTATTATGAGCTGAAATGGATAATTAAGATACTACTGAAGTGAAATATGTTTGGATTAAGTGAACAATAATACCCTCGGTGATATTGAAATTAGATTAGATGATAGTAGCACTGGATTAGTTAGTCAGTGATGTAACCCCCCGATTTTTCTTACGTTTAAAACTTTTTCTTTTATAAATACAACGAAAGACTTTTGTTTCATACAATCCATCTTCAAATTGCAGCGGAAGATTTTTGAACAAAACATTTAAAATTTCAATAAATAAACATTTGCAATTTAAAATATTTACAAAATCTTTTAATTGTTTCCTTACAAAACTTTTTTTTTCCTTAAATCTCCTTAGCCTAACCAGCCACAAGATCCGCTCGTGCAAATCCTTCATCAACTGTCCTTGACATGTTCTCCTGTTTCTCGTACATACCTACATCACGGGAAAAACAATGAGTCTAACACTCAGCAAGAAATAGGATGAAATGCAATGCTCATACTCATGTGTGCTTATGCGATGCTTTTTAGAAAAGAGCCTATTTTTTTTTATTATATCGAGAGAAATGATACATCCTATGGTCATGTGGCTATCCATTACTTCGATGAGGAGATACATCCTATGGCATCACCGCCGATGACCGTCACCATTCTCTTTTGTTTAAGGCGTTGGAGATTTTCGGTACAAGAGAAAAGGATACATCCTATGGTTCTAACCATCACTCCGATGGGGAGATACATTCTATGGTGTCACCATTGATGGACCGTCACCAAATCTCCTGAACCCCCACACACCTATTTACATTTATTAAGCATGTTATGCAATATGTCAGCAATTTCATAAGCCTTAATTGTGATGCATGAATGTCATGTACAGTTCACAACAATAAGCAGAATATGGAAACATGATATTAAAACAGTGATATAATAATTCCTGCTTAAGCTAAAACAATTCATTTATATTCTCTAGCATTTATCGACAAATTATAAAGAACAACTAATATGCTATTTAATATGGGGCAATTCATATATTAATTAACAATGAACAATTTAATTAATAGAGATGGTTCACAATTATACAGACTATAAAAAGGGAAAGCATGGTGTTAACATAGAGAGGAAACAACGGTTAATTAAAACAATCTCTTCTATCTAGTGGCATTTATCAATATTTTATAAGAAATTATTAGTGAACTTATTATGCTACTAATATGTCTTTAAATAAATCTTCTATTTATTGTTAAGAAGCACTTCACTAAACACCAGACGGAGAACACTTATCACTTGACAGGGCCTAACCCTCAAGACTGAAGCAACATTCCAAGGCAACATTAGCATGACACATACCCTTAGTAGCTTTTTCAGTTTCTCAATTTAATTAAAAAGGCAGTAACAATTCATTCAGTATAGCAAAACAATTTCTCCCCATTTAAAGTCTCATTCCAACTAGTAAAATACAAGGCATTATCTGATTTGAAGCAATAATCTAAAAATAGCAGAATAATACTTATAATGACCCGATTTTTTGTAATCTCTTAAAAATGCAGAAAATTTAAAACTTTAATAAAACTCTTTTAAAAATGGCATCAGAGTGCCAAACTGGACAATTAAAACTCTTTTCATTCTACCTGCTAGTAAAACCGTTATAAAATCATTGTAGAAGCATTGTAAAATCTTTTATGAAAACATAGCGGGTTTAGCAAAACATGGCGGAAGCGTAAATAAAAATTATTTATTTAAAACATAACGAAAACGTAAATTGTTTAATGAACAAAACTAAACAATTAAATACAATTTGATAAATGAAAACTGAATAATTAAATACATTTTTATTACAACCATGCTCTCTTTGGTTCTCTTCAACCTGGTCAGCCACAAGTTTCTGCGCGTACAAATCCTTCATCCTTGTGTTTGATTTGTGCATTGCTTTCGTCTTGACTCTTAATTCTTTGCATTTGTTTTCGTATACATGTACCTACACCTACACCACAAGTAAAACGTGAGCCGAATGGCCCAGTAAGGAAAAAGGGTTTAATGCAACGTGAGATGCCTCTTTTTAGTCATTTTTAGAATGGGGCCCACCCAAATCAATCCTTTCATTACGTCATTCGTTCGTTCTTTACTATACTTTCATTCATTCATTATTCGTACATCGAGCTGGAGATTGGGGGTTGTCCTTTGAAATGACATAGTCTGGTCGGCTTCTAACCTCCTGTGTGCACACTAGTCCCTTTCCTGACAAGATAGGGGTGTATCCTAGCTGCCAGACTAGATTCCGTACTACCCATTTACCCCAACTCCCTTTTCTTCTTTTTTTTAACATTTTACCTCACATAATGCATGTGTGAGTACCACTACCAAGGTGACACTCCCTATTAGTTTCTATTAACATGATGCATGACCATACATTCTCAACCTAATATGATGCATGATGCTTTATAATGTAACATTAACAATAATTGAAGTGCGCACATAAAAGAAAGTAATTGAATAACAGGAATTGAAAGCGCATAATGGAGGACAATTATAATATCGAATTGAAAGTAACGAACAACGTAAGGGAATTGAAACAACTAATAATGGCATGCTTGAACTTATAGGACACCACAATAAATAAACAAAACGCGAAACATATTATTAATTAACATGCTAGTTATCCTTGTAAATTTTCTAGTCCATTTCATGCTCAGGAAATATTACAATTACAATTATTATTCTTAGTTATCCTAGTTATGTTACATGCTCAAGACAGAATACAATAATTGTTATAGTTAGTTATCCTAGTTCATTCACATGCTCAATCCTAGTTCATTTACATGCTCAGACTACATACTTAGTTAATTACATGCTCAGATTACATGCTTATGTAATTACATGTTCTAATTACATGCTTAGTTAATTTTCATGTTTAGATTACTTGCTTAGTTAATTACATATTCAGGTCTAGTTAATTACTCTAGTAAATTACATGCTCAATGTTTAGTTAATTACTCTAGTTAATTAACATACGAATAATTGATTAAACACGTTAATTAATGCCAACTAGTTAAACATGCTAATTACTAAACATGCTCACAGAGGATTATAAACATCAATTAATTAGTTCACCTGTTCAGATTAACTAATTAGTTCGCATGCTTAGATTAATTAATTGATCAGTTAAACTAAGATAAATAAATTAGCATACTTCGGATTTTATTTGATTAGCAATAGGTTCGACTATATATAGTAGGACAATATAATAAAGAAAATGACAACTTATAACTAACACAGGGATAATTAAACCAAATACAACAGAATAATTACAACAAGTAAAGCTATAACTAAATACAGCATAATATCGCAGCAAGTAGATCATTCTTTCTTTAAACCTTCAGTAACCATTCATCATGTCTAACCATTTCATTTCCCTAAGCATTCTTTAAGCATTCTCATTCCTATATTTGCGGTAAATAAATTATAGGAAGTAAGGAAACTAATAGCAGAACTAAGAATATTGCAATATATAAACTACAAGGAAACTAATGAAACTAACAACTGTAAAATCAATCAAGAATAAACTCAACTCATGCACACTACTTGTGGGTAGGGCCACCACTAGCTAAGACACCCAAATCCTTACCTAAATTCTTTATTGCGCATTAGCACTCAATCACTATCCTCCTTTTCCTTCTTCAATATCTTCATAATTAAAAACATTTACTTATTGATAAAAATCCCTACAATAACCATTTCCAATAACTATTTACAGAATTCCACAAACCATAACAAAGTGTAAATCTGCAACCACACTAAATCCAACATATTCGTACTCTAGGTAATAATCAATAGCGGGCTCCCCACAACAAATCCCAACTCTCATCCATTTTCTTCAGTCCATAAGCATTATTTATTAACAAGAGAATTCAACGTTCATACAACCCAACATTTCCCTTTACTAAGCATTACAAAAACCAATGTGCATACTTCACCAACAACCAACAGAACAATAAGAAGCATAATCCATTTACAGAGTCAAAAGTAGAAACCCAACAGATTCAATAAACTCATTCAGAAATCCTTAACAAGACAATATCTAACATCAACGTTGGACTATCATTCGAAACATAATCCAAAGACTGAACAACAAAGAAGAAAGCTCACTAGTAGACAAGGAAGTTTTCGGCCAACCCCCTGCCTCCAACTCTCCCTCAGTTTTCTTCTCCTTTATCCAGAAGCTCAGCACACCAGAGAGTATTCTGCTCTCTCTCCTCCTCGACATTTCAACCCACCAGAAGCCACTCCTTCATTGCCATTGCCCTTTTCTAACAAATCACATGACAACGTCCTTGTCCAACTTTAGGGAGTGTTCCCCACGCCTCTTCAGCTTTTCAGAGGTTGTCCACTAATTTCTAGAATAATCAATTCACCCATACCTCCATAATCGGCAGTGCACAATCCAGCTGGAAAGGAAGGCCAACGTGGAAGATCCTTCTCGGCAAGCATGGTTCAACCTAAGCTGGGTCAAACTAGAATCGCTCGGAGCCGAGTCGGAGTACCGCGATTGCAGGCCGACTCGATCCCCTGCCCATCGCGGAATCGCCGATTTCGCCCCCTGCAATCGCACCGCTAGCCAACGCTCGATCAACAGAGCGCAAAGAAGGAGAAAACCCAGTCAAACATACCTCGAATCATCGCTAGAAACCACGCCCACGGGAGCTCTTATTCTGAGCCCTAGTTCTACACCTTGCAACACCCAACTGCTCGCTCGCCGTTCGTTGTCGCAAGGAGCCGCCCAAGCCAAGCCCGAGCTCGCCGTCGTCGTCCTACTGAGCCCGCTCGATCTCCTTCTCGCCTTCGGTCTCCTGTTCTCCCTCGTGTTCCTCCTCTTCGCGTTTTGCAAATTGGCCACGGGCCAATCTCCCCCTTTTTCTTCTTTTAATTCTAGAACCCAGCCTAGCGTGAACTGGTTCAGTAGAACCGATTCAGCTCTCCCCAATCGATCCTCCCCTTATTATTTTATTTCTTCCTTTAAATTTAATCCCTCATTTTCCCTTTTAAATTCCTATATTCATTTTAATTTCTATAATAAATCTATAATTATCAAATATACGTATCGTATATTGATTGACCCAAAGTTTCAATTCCCGACTTATTCCAAATATCGATTAACGATTATTATAGGTTCAATTTAAATTTTTCCAATTCCATTTCCTAAATTAATTTCCCAAAAATTTATTAAATTATGATCTTATGAACACGTCTTTGGTAATACTCCAATAATTATCCAATAAATCAAAACACCCTCCAATTATCCTTATTAAATTCTGATATAAAAAGTGGGGTATTACAATACTCCAAACCATTTTTCAATTTCCACCACTCACGGTTAACAACAGTTCGTGTATCATTTTCATACTTCTTCGTCATGCTAGAGATAATAGGCATCAAAATCGTTTATCATAGTATGAGAATATCTTAGACAAAAATCCACAACAACATTCAACAAAACAAAGTCAGAAATCAATCACAAACAAAATCCTGTGATGCAGTGCCTCCACTGGCCACATGTATCCCATTTGTTACCTCATAGAAGTTCTCATTGCAGAATCCTCCTTCCAACACCAGCAGCAACGCACGCCCAGGAATACAACACACATTTTCCTCATAGCGATACAGAACACAGAATGCACCCTCTTCCTTTTTCGCGCACACACACTCACTTTTCTATCTTCTCATGCATTCATTGAACGAAAACACAGCGCCCCCATTCCATCTATTTCTTTCTCTCTTTTGCTTTCAGAAAAAGGGAACCCGAAGTGGCTAGAATGCCACCCCCATCGTCTGCCATTCCTATATAGGCAGAGAAGATGCAAGGTTTGAAGGACAATCACACACTTTAAAGGAGGAGGTCCAATCCAACTTAACCAAGTGGAAATTGCCCTATCATTAGGGAGAGGAGAAGGAGAATATAGGGAAAATAAAAGAATGGCTGGCAGAATCAGTTTTCCCATTAAAAATAGACTTTTTGGTTGAGTAAGCCGATCAAACACTCAACCACACCATGAACTGAATACCCAATTTCGCCTCCATTTTGTGTTTTCGGTCAGACCTTGCGACCATGCCCTGACCAATGACACGACCGTAAAACTAACGAATTTGACTGATTCAAAACCTGTTGTTTTTCTGTCACACATCACGTTCGCACCCTCGATCGTGTTGCGTCCGAAAACCACAAAATGTAATATGGAATGCATTTTGGTTGAACTCTTTGACCTCAACTTCGACCGTGGGATGACTGAAAAATGTCAAGGAACAATCTGTAATGCATTTCAGTTGCGATATTCGACTGCACCCTCAACTGGTGTTGCGATCGAAACATCCCAGCCCAAAATACTGATGTATCTTCTCCTTGCATTATTTTATTCTTTAAATTTTTAATCCAATTTAATTAATTCCTTCTTTATTTTATCTACCTCTAATTAATTTATTCCAAATAAATTCTTAACCAAATTTCTCACTTAATCCATTCCACTAATTCCATCAAATAAATCTTCAATAATTATCCAATGATCCAATTACACCCAATTAATTTTTCAATTAACTTTACTTAATTCCGTTATGGGAAATTGGGGTATTATAAGTGAAATTGGAGGTGACGGATAAATTTTTTTTTAAGGTATTAGTAAGAGTTGGATATATTAATGTTATTAACATTCATGGGTATATTGGATTTAATGTTGGTCTTGGAAGTAAGGCTTGTTTATAAGATACAAAAATAACTGGAGATTTAGTAGACGAAAAGAAAGTAATATTAGAATAAGTTAGTAAGAAGGTTATTGAAGTTTAGGGATAGTTAGGATATATATATATATAAAGGAAGAAATAATGTGATGGATGATAGATTGAAGTGGAGGTTATATATTTATATATATAAAGGAAGAAATAATGTGACGGATGATAGATTGAAGTGGAGGTTGATCATCCAAAGGATTTTCGATCAACCTGTAATTTGTTTGGAATATATATATTTGGAGAAGAAATAATGTGGCTGTGTACCATCCCGACTTTTAAAGTTGGATAATTATCGGGGTATTACCAAAGACATTCTAGAGTGTTAAGTCTAAGGGTATTCCTATTACGTTTTCCCCATGTATGCAATGTAATTAAATGATGGGGTAGGTAAGACATTACGTTGCGTATTTATAAGTATCATTTTATGATGTGTATTTATGGGAAAAATATTATGGGATAGGAGTTAAGTTAGAAAGTGTGAAGAAAGGCTATCCAGGGCGTGTTTGGACGCCCGAGGACGACACTGCGGACGCATTATGTCATCCACAAGTGCATTGCGTAGCGTTCCTGACGCTTGGGACACATCAAGGATGAGGATTTTCATCTTAAAGTGCCTGGAAGTCAACTTTCGGATGCCTGAGGACGGTCTTGCGGATGAGAAGTGTCGTCCACAAGAGCATTGCCCGTCACCCTTAGCCTGGGGACAACTCGGGACGACATTTCTCATCCTAACTTCAATGGAGTTGCAGACGAGGTCCCAAACGATGCGGATGCGAGATGCTTCTTCTGCATGCGTCCGCATCGAATCTGTTCTAAACCTGGACAGTTTTAGATGAGTCTGAACGGCTGTGGACAAGGAGTAGCCTCATCCGAATTGAATTTGTCCAATTCTTGAACACCTTCGGACGATACATGCGGACGCCAAATGGCATCTGAATGCCAATTGGGACAGTACAGACAAGAATGGGGACGCCATTTCTAGTCCGAGGCCACAATTTGGCCTAAGGAATTTGGTCTTGCAGACGATGCGGACGATACCAGTACGTCTGCACCCGTTCGAATCATCGCAGATCTGCGATAGAAAATAAGTTAAAATCAAACCGAATCATCCATAAGCCAATCAAAATGCAGCTCGCCACAACCTCACTCCCACTATCCCAACCAGCCAGAGATTGTCCCTTTCCACACATACGATTTGCCTCCCCCTCCAGGTATGTAGCCATCTCTCCTTCCCTTCCTTTGTCTTCAGCTTCTCCTTTTTCCTGAGTGGGGGAAGAATGTTCCAGCGAGAGAAAGGGAGTGATAGTGTAAGAGAGGGGTCCTGAAAGGTGGAGATTGTGAGTTAAGAGGGTGGGTTAGCTAAGGTGTGCTAAGTGTAAAAACCGTGAGCGTGAAAGGTGAGTGAAGAGAAGTGGAAGCTGTAGGAGTTATTGGAGCTGAGTGTGCGGTGAGGTGAACTGAAGCATTGTCCTTGAATTAGTTCATCGACTTAGGTAAGGAAATAGGGTAGAGTCTTGGCCATGTGGAGGCCCTACACCGCAAGTGTGTGTGTGAGTGTTAACGTAGGTCCCCTTGGATGATTTTCTATGTTAGTTTCTTGCTGATTTTGTGTAGTTCTTCTTGCTGCTAGCAGTAGTTATTCTCTATTATGTTTTCCTTACCGATTTCTCGTTGTAGGTCATTACAAGCTCTGTGATATTTTCCTGTCGTTGTTTAGCTCTGTTTTATTGCCTATTATGTGATACAAATGCTTTGTTGAAAGAAGTGATGAATGTGAGAAAGGTGATGAATGTTGAGAGTGTGAAAGACGAGTGAATATGTGAAGTATGGAAATAAACTAGGAACTCTATTTTTTTTATACTGGATGATTACTCGCTGTTTAGTTTTCCGCTATCTTGCTATTATTTCCCTTGCTATTGTTTTGCCATCTAGTGTCCATTTTATCTCACTAAACTAGTATGCTCACTTGTTAATCAATCAAGTTAAATGGTAATCTATAGAAACTAACTAGTTGATTAATCTAAACATGTGAACTAATTGATTGTGTAATCAAGGCATGTAAACTACTTAATCTGTATTTATAATCTTCTGAGCATGTAAAGCAATTAGTTGTTTGCCTTCTCTAAGTCCAGCATGTTTAAATGTTAATTAGTATAGTATGAGCATGTTAATTATCTTAACTAAATTAGTTAACTTGAGCATGATAACCTGATCAGAGCAAGTAACTGAATTAGAATTAGTAATCGAGCATGTAAATCGAATATATTGTAATCTTCCTTCAGGCATATTAATTATTATTTAAGTAAATCAATTAGCTAAGTATATTAATTAACTAGCATGTTAACTTAGCTAGGTCTAGCATGTTTTAATGTTAATTAATATTGTTGTATGAGTATGTCAATTTATTTAAGTATGTTCGAGCATGTTAATTAATCTGAGTAGATAAATAAACTTGAACATGTTAATTGACTAAAGTAGTGTTATAACTTGAGTATGTAAATTGCTAATCAACTTAGTTAATTGAACCAATTGAGCACGTTGACTAATTAGCTAATCTAAGCATGTAAATAAGCATGATAATTAACTAGTCGTTTAAACCTTGAGCATGATAACGACTTAGTTGAGCATGCAAGTAAATTGGATTAATATTCGTATGTCAATTAATTAAGATGTGCCATGTAATAACTTGTAATTAGTATGTTTAATTAACTATCTAGAACAAAAACATGTTTAGATCACCTAGGATAGTAATTGTAGGAAGCATGTAAATGGACTAGGATGTTAGCTAGATAATTGGCATGTTAATTCCTGTATTCAATATTATAAATGTTCTCTGTATTACTGGTTGTCTTCATTGCTCTATGTATTATTGCTTGTCCTCATTGCTATGCATTTTCAATTCCTATTATTCTTTTATATGCGCTTTTAATTTTAGTTACTTTCGTTTATGCGCACTTCAATTTCTATGAATGTTATATTGTGAAGCATCATGCATCATCTTAGGTTGAGAATATATGACCATGCATCATGTTAATAGAAATCATAGGAAGTGCCACCTTGGTGATGGTACACAAGCATGCATAAGTGAGGTAAAATGTTAAGAAAATAAAAGAATGAAAGGGAGTTGGGGGGCAGATGGGTAGTGGTTTTAATCTGGCAGCTAGGAAATGCCCCTACCTTTTCGGGAAGGGGACCTAGTTGTCCACAGGAGGTTAGATCCGACCAACTATACCATCCCATATGGGTCCTTCAATCTCCAGCTCGATGTATGAATAACGAACGAATGAAGGTAAAGTAAAGAATGAACGAACAAACGTAATGAAAGGATTGGTTTGGGTGGCCCCCATTCCAGATGAATTAAAGAAAGTCATAAGTATAATTGCATTAAACCCTTTTCCTTACTGGGCCATTAGGCTCACGTATTACTTGTGGTGTAGGTATATCGATGAACAGATACTAATAGGTTCATATACAAGGAACGACGAACAAATAATAAGCAGAGGTGAAGGATTTGCATGAACGAGATTGGGGCTGGCCAGACTGTTTAGAACCAAAGAGGGCATGATTGTAATTAAAGTGCATTTAATTATTTGGTTTTCATTTCTCTTAAGTGTATTTAATTATTTAGTTCTTTCATTAAGTTTCTTTATTAATGATTTACGCTTCCACAATGTTTTAAGCAAATGGTTTTATAACGCTTTCGCACGGTTATAAATTGGATTTTGATAACAAGTTTAACGAAAGGTTAGTAGCGGTCTAGGTTATGTCGCACTCTGATTTGTTTTGAAGGAGTTTTACAGAAGTTGAAATTTTAATGCATTTTAAAGGATTTACGAAAATCCAGGTCGTTATAGGCGGATGATTGATTGAAGTGGAGGTTGATCATGGAGGATTATCATCCGAAGGATTTCTGATCAACCTGTAATTTGATTGGAATATATATATTTGGAGAAGAAATAATGTGGCGGATGATTGGTTGGTGTAGAGATTGATCATCCAAAGGATTTCTAATCAACCTGTAATTCACTGAGTTGTAAAAATGGATTGGCGGTCAATTGGAAGGAAAGTGATGGGCGATCACCCACAGAAAGAATCATGCGATCGGCGTTTTGAAGCAAATAATATTGTGGATAATTGGTAGTCGATTGTCTAAAGGATTCGATCGACCGACATGATCGACTTGTAAATAGGAAGAAAGAGTTAGCGGCTGATGAACTGGATTTGTAGTCGATCGATTGAAGGGGAATCGATTGACCGACGATTTGATGAGTCACTAGAAACGGAAATGCTGTCGCTAGAAGCTTTTGGATTGGCTGTTGGACGCGTCTGGATGATGGAGGGGTGTAACACCCCGATATTTTTAAATTGGATAATTATCGGGGTATTACCGAGGACGTTCTAGAGCATTAAGTCTAAGAGAATTTTCGTTACGTTTTCCCCTGTATACGTGATGTAACTAAGTGTTGGAGTTATGAGGACATTACATGGCGTATGTATACATGACATTTTATGACATGTAATTATGTGGGAAATGTTGTGGGATAAGAGTTAAGTGTGAAAAGATAGAGAAAAGTGGGAATTTTAGTGTTGCAGATGCATGCGGACAAACTTGCGGACGTGAAGTTTCGTTCGCAAGTGATTATCCATGCTAGTAATAGACTTAGGATGAGTTGAGGATGCAATGTCTCGTCCTGACTTCATTGAACTGTGAAGTTACAGACGACTCTGGACGAGTGAAGACGAGGGTTAGCCTCGTCTGCAACGAATCTGTCTAAGTCTGGACACATTCGGACGAGCCCAGACACATGCAGACAAGTTAAGGTATCGTCCGATTTGAATCTGTCCGATTTTGGGACACTTTTGGACGATAGTGCGGACGCTAGTGTAGACGTGATTTGGCATTCGAAACTCGTATATAGACGGTACGGACATGGACGAGGACGTCATTCCTCGTCCTCGAGTGCGATTAGCCTTGGGAATTTAGCCTTGCGGATGAATGCAGACGAGACTTATGCGTCCACATCCATCCAAAATAGCCAAGAGCTACGAATAAAATAAGAACAAAAATGGAAGAAAATCGTTGAAAATCCTGGGAGAGCTGACAAAATAGACCCTCCCCTCTCCATGGACGACAAAGTCACCCCCTATGCCATAGCTAGATGCCTCCCCTGCCTCCAGCCATCTTCCTTTCTACCTGAGGCACTCATTGTGTCTCTCCAGGTAATAACCTTCCCTCTCCTTTCCCTTCGTTTCATTCTTCTTCCTAGGTGTGGAGTTCAGAGAGAGAGAGAGAGAGCTCCAGTGAGGAGAGTGTGTATGAGTGAGGTGTGTGCTACGTGAGTGTGAGGAGTGAGCTATGTGAGTGAAGAAAAGTGGAGTGAAGTGGTGAAGCTCTGTGAACTGCTGGAGCTGGAACTACCGTGAGGAGAGCTATCCCTGTTTTGAGTGTTCTTCAAAATGGTAAGGGACTAGGGGTGTCTTGGCCATTTGGAGGCCCTGCACCACAAGCTAAGTTGTGTATGTTTTATGGTTGTAGTTAGTTGCTGTAGTATAGGGATTGATAGTGTTGAATGTGATGTTTACTTCTTATTGTTAAGCTTTGTTTTATTGCCTATTATGTGATATAAATGCTTAGTTGGATGAATAGATGATGATGTGATGAAGAAATGATGAAGGTTAGGGCTTAAGGGGATGGATGTTAACTAGAGAATGAGAAATGCTTACTGTTTTGCTAGAGTAAATGATAAGTAGGTTGATTGCCTTTAAATGCTTACTGCTAGTTGTTAAGATTGACTTAGAATGTTTACTGTGAAATGCTAAGCATGTTAATTGCCTTGTTTACTACTAGTAGTATGTAGGTTGTCTTGACTGCTATTGTTAGTTATTGATGGTATTTAATGTTCTGTGAATTGTGTTAGAGTAGTAGTAATGAATTCTCTGTTGTAATGATTTGCTTGGTTGTTGAATTACTCTATGGACTCCCTTATTGACCGTGTTAGCTTGATAGTGTTAGTTTGATAAAGAAGTAAGTAAATGATTAAGTGAAATCTAAGGTGTGGGAATATAAGATGTGAAGTCTAAGAATGAGTTGTAGAGAAATAGAGGTGGAATAGAAAATGTTGAGTTAAGTATAAATGAAATACAAATTCCCTTGTTTAGTTTATTCTTGTGGATGATTTCCCTGTTCGCTGTGAATTAATTTCTCCCTGTTAGTTAGCTATCAGAAAGTAAATTAACTAGTTAAATAATAAACTCAAGCATGTCCAAATTAACCAACTGTTAAGTAACCTAAATTGGGTAACTAGTTTAATTAACTTCAGCTTGTTAATTGTTTAGCGCTTGTAATGAACTAGTGTGATTAAATTAACTTGAACCCTAAGCATTTTAATCAACTAGCATGTTAATCGATTAGTTAAGAAGGTTTAATTAACTAGCTCTATTTCAATGTGTTAAATAAGTGAAGCATGTTAACTAACCAATTAGTGAGCATGTAACTAACTAAGAACAATAATTGTATGAGCATGAAACTTACTAGGGTAATCAAGTAATCAAGCTGAGCATGTAAATCGCCTAGGATAACTAAATAGGAAAATCGCCTAGAATGAATGATAAATATAGGAAGCATGTAAATGGACTAGAAAGTTAATTGAAATATCTAATTATAATATATATATAAACACGTTAATTAATTAGGTTAAACGTGAATATACGAGCATGTTAATCATAATTAGTAAGCATGTTACTTAACTAGGATTAATTAATGTGTATGTGCCTAAGCATGTTAGATTTAGTGAATTTCTTGCATGTTTACCGTGCTCGTACACATTTGTTATTCAATTCAATGTTGCACTTGTTTTCTATTATGCCCAGTTATTTGCTTCTCTTAGATGCTTTACTTTCATCATGTGCGCTTTCAATTCCAATTACTTTTATTCAATACGCACTTCAATTATGATGAATGTTATGCAGTTAATCATCATGCATCATGATAGGTTAAGAATGTATAAACATGCATCATGTTAATAGAGACTAATAGGGAGTGCTACCTCGGTGGTGGTACGCAAGCATGCATGAGTGAGGTAAAACGTTAAGAAAAAGTAAAGAAGAAAAGGGAATTGGGAGTGGATGGGTAGCGGATGTAGTCTGCAATCTAGGCAGAGTCCGTCCCTCATAGGGTACGGGAGTTCTAGATTGCAAGAAAAAGGTTAGATCCGAGCACTATGCCATTACACGAGAAAAGCCTCCCAATTTCAGCTCGAAGTACGAGTAACGACTTAAAGTAAAGTAATAAACTGATTAATGACTTAATGAAAGGATTGGATTGGGTGGCCCCCATTCCAAAAAAGACTAAAGAGAGACATATCATGCATAACCCTTTTTCCTTACTAAGCCTTCGGGCCTACAGTTGTTTGTGGTGTAGATATAGGTATTGTACGTAGAGTAAACACATGGACTAGAAGTAGCAAAAAGATGAGCAAAGATAAACAAACAATAAGAAGCAGTGGACGATGGATTTGCATGCGCGAGGGAGTTCGTGGCTGGCCAAGCATATAAAAAGGATAAAAGAAAAATAGTTTTCATTTAATTAAGTTGAGTTTCTTAAATGTAAATTGATCTAAGTTTTCCAAAGTGTAACTAAATGGTTAGAAAGATTTAAGCTTCGGCAATGTTTTAGATAAAAGATTTCATAACGCTTTCGCAAAATTTTACCCTAATGGTTTTAATTTAACGCTTCCGCATAAGTTTTCATAAATGGAGTTTTCATAATGAGTTTTACGAATGGTTGGTAGCTGTCTGGTTTAGGCACTCTCTGATTTGGTTTCAAAAAGAAATTTCAAAATTTCATGCATTTTCAAGGATTTACGAAAATTCGGGTCGTTACAAGGGCAACTCGATACAAGAGGAGCGAAGAGGCCCTTTAATGGTAGGGATCAACAAGGGAATGAAAAATGTATCCAAGGAGTGCCAATTATTATTTGAGACAGTGCTAGGACAACTCAAACTAGTCAATGCCCTAAGTGCAAGAATAACCATTTTAGAGAATGTAGAGCAAACAACAGGTAATGCTTCAAGTGTAGGGAGATGGGACACAACCAAAGATTGCCCGACTCTAACAGTGGGGTAGAAGAAAATGGTCCCAAGAGTCTTCTCTCTTATCGAAGATGATGGTGATGAGTAGCCTGTTATTATGACAAGTATTATATTTATTAATGGCATAACTGCTTATACTTTATTCTTAAGCTATACACTCATTTGTGGCATCTACATTTTATTCTAAATTGAACTATTTATTTGGGCTAATCAAGTACACTTATAAAGTAATGTCACTATTGGAAGAATGTTTAGATGCAATAGCTGTCTTGAAGGAGTGTGTTATTCGCGTGGATGATCGACTTCTACACACCGATCACACTGTGATTGATATGAAGGGATATGATGCTATTCTTGGTATGGATTGGTTGTTTTGACACTTTGCAAACACAAATTGGAGGAAAATGATAGTTTATTTCTAGTCACCACATGATGAATAATACATTTTTCATGCCACTAAGGACAAGTGTAAACTACCAATAATTTATGCTATTAAAGCACAATGACTACCAAAGGGTGGATGTTATTGAGGAATGTTAAAAGTTATTGGATGGTGCCTTTGTTATAATAAATAATGCCTAAAGGTTGATTTAATGAGTAGAAAAATGATTGATGATTAACCTTGTTGGGTCATGTTATTTGTAAGGATGTTGTTGTTGTGGACCCAATTAAAATTTAAGTAGTCTATGATCGGCTACAAAAGAGGATTATTGGCAAAGTACTTAGTTTCCAAGACTTGAGGTAGAAGTTGACTATGACTCTAATTTTTGTATTACCATAGGAAGGTGGAAGGTATAATATTTATTGTGATGGCTCAAAGAATGGATTGGGCTATGGTTGAAAGCTGAATAAGACTTCAAAAGTTTCATCATTTAAAGGAATCATGAAATTAAGTAGATAGTGGAAGCTTAGTCTGAGGTATGTTTGGACTTTTCTGATTGTGGAGAAAATAGGATATACGATGATGCACCAGTGGAAGGGAATTAGAATATAACTTGTAAATATGTTGAAGAAGTGAAGAACAATTGATTGTAGAAATATGATGAATTGTTGAAGTGTGTTGAGCAACTAAAGGTGGCTGTTTTCAGGTGCGGCGGTCGACCTTTGGAAATAACAAGGTGGAGATCAACCACTTCTTGAAGGATTTTATTGACTAGAACTTCACGATCGAGCAGAGGGTAGACCACAAAAAAGGTAGTGAAAAACTAATGAAGGAATTAGTTGAGTAGGCAATCAAGCTGATTGACCAGTTCCTCTATTGCCTTATTTGGCAACAAACTCACTTTTTGAATGTCAACTTTGGAAGGCAATAACTCCCACGTTTTAGAAGCTTTTGAGCTGAAATTTGGATCACGCCATCTTGAATGAATAAGGAAAGAACTCCTTTAGAAAATATGGAAATACCCTTCAAGGGTTAGGAAATATGCTGAGAAGAATTCAAGTTGTCGGAAATAGCAAGTAAGGAGTTTGCAACTTCCGAATCGATGATTTGTTGATGGAGATGCATCTTGATGGTTGGACCCCACTTCACACAACCTTCCTCCAAGGAGTATGCTAATAAGAGAACTCACTTAACTCCAAGTGAGCCCAATTTTGTGATATTACTCACATAAGGATAACTTTGGATATAACTCACCAAAGTGTTTGAAAAAAGAATCACTCCAATTTTGAAATAAAGCAAGAGCTTTTCATATTCAAACTTCTATTGTCTTAAACTTGTACATAAGGTGGCTTTAAATAGCCAATTACAAATTATAAAATCATAATAAACTAAATAAGCAACAATAATCCTAAATCGACTCATAGTATAAGTTTTCTAATTTTCTACTTAATGGAAACTAGGTTAATTAACTAAAAGAATATTTAATTAATTTCTTCCTTTCTTCTCCTCCAAGTCTAGGGGTCTTTTGGCAGCTATTCCTTGTTGGTGCTCGGCGGCCACTTGGATGGTTTCCATGTATAGACTTCTTTGGTCTCCAAGCTCGAATAGTTGGACTTTCCTTAATCTTTGCTCTCTGTTTCGTGGGCTTTTGACATAGTAAACAAACTTCAAATTTAACAATCAAACCCATTCTAGAAAGCTTAGGAAGTCAGCTACAATCTTCATGGAGCACATTTTTTTTTGAAATGACGTCATTTTGAATGCCAAAATAGTCAAACACTTGTCGAAGGTCAGAAAGAAGATAGTTTTGGAAAGTCTTTCAATTATTCTCCAATTGCTCTTGAAATTCCACCTATGATTGACCTTGAATCTCTCCATGATAAACTTGGATGATTGATTGTTGATAGATGGACCTCGTAGTCCATCATATGACCTACAAGTTGGAGTTACCATCGTCAATAGAAGGAGTTTACAACATCTTCCATGTGTTGATGTTAAGGAAATGCACATATGACTCCTCTCAAGTGGTGATGCAAGAGAATATCGGAATTGGACCAACGTCGAGTTATGAGGAAACACCAATTCAAGTTTCAGATTTTAAGATCAAGGAGCTTTGACATATATAAATCCCGTTGATAAAAATTTTATGGCAAAATCACATATCAGAAGAGGTGACATAGGAAAGGTGTCAAGAAATAGAAAAGAAATATCGAGAGACATATCTGGGGACAAATGTTGAGGACAAAATTTAATCAATGAGGGAGGAATGTAACACCCCAAAAATTTCCATGAACAACTTTATGTGTGACATAACATTTAAGAATATAAATGGAATGAATCATGTTACAATTGAAATTTTATATAGTGTGTAGTGAAATATTATATTTTTAATAAAAAAATTGGATTTATTAAGTAAGTTAAGGAATAAAAAAGTTAGAGTGAAGGATTATACTTTTAATAAAAATATTTGGCATTTATTAAGTAAGTTACGGAATGAGAAAAATCTGTAGTGAAGGATTATATTTTTAACAAAAATTTGAGGTTTATTAATTATGTTAAGGAATGACAAAAGCTAGGTGCAGAAAGAAATTGGAAAGAATAATATGGAAGTTTCCATGAAAGAATTATATTTTAATAAATACGAGATTTATTAAGTAAGTTACCAAATTAGGAAAGCTGGATGTGGAAAGAAGTGGGTAGAATAATGTGTAAGTATTGGGGAAAGGGTGCCACAGAATGAAATATATTTGAGGAAGTATTCGTGTATGCAGAAGTGATGTGTCTACAAAAGAGATGTATACATGGTGGATAGGGATTGACAGACAATGCATAAGCGTTGGTATCCGCAGAAGCGTTAGGGTTTGTAGAAGCGTTAGGGTTCGTGAAGGAAATGTAACATGGCAGATAATTATTGGCGATAATGCAGAGGAGTTGGTATCTACGGAACCGTTAGTGTCCACGAAAGTGAGATGTCAGAAAAAATGTATATTTGGCGAACAATTGTTGGTGGACATTGCAAAAAATTTGGTATCCACGAAAGCTTTAGAGTCTGTAGGAGTGTTAGTGTTTGTGGAAGTGAGATGTTTCCAAAGGAAATATATTCATGGTAGATAGCGATTGATAGATTGTTTAAAAAAGATCCGTGGGATGAAGTGTCTACTGAAATGTTGGTGTTAGCAAAAGAGTTAGTGTCCAACGAAGAGCTATCTGTGAAAGGATATGTGTATGTGGTGTATACCGATTGGCAAATAGTTTAAGAAGGATCTGCATGATGAGGTGCCTGTGGAATCAATGGCATCCGCAGGAGAGATATTCCTAAAAGGATATGTGTAAATGGCGGATAGCTATGGATGGATAGTTTTAGAAGGATTTGCGCGATGAGGTGTCTCCGAAATGTTTGTATCCATAAAAAAGTTGGTGTCTGTAAGAGACATCTACAAAAGGACATGTGTACGTGGAGAATAGCGATTGGTGGATACTTTAGGAGGGATCCACGGGATGAGATGTCTGAAGATGTTGGTGTCCATGGAAACATTGGAGTTCACATGAGAGATATCCATAATAGGATATGCATATATGGCGGATAGGGATAGGTAGATAAATTAGGAGGGATCCATGAGATGAGGTGTATGTGGAAGCATTGGTGTGCACATAAGTATGTGTAAAATGTGAATGTGGAAGATTGTTATTGGAGGAAGGGGAGTGGATATTCCCAGCGAAAGCTCATATGTCTGATGCAGCTATACGGGATAAATTGAAAAGGCATTGTTTGCAGATTTTTTGAGCTGCGATTAGATTCTTGGATTGCTGATAAGGAAACAATAATCTGGATGCATTTTCCACGTGATTTTTCTTCCGTGGTATTCTTAGGCCGACAATCTATAAATACAAGGGTTGGGGCAAAACCCTAATCACCCTTGAGTCGTAAAGTTTGGTGGAAGTTTCTTTCAAGCTCATTGAAGGTATGTCTTCTACAGTTAGAACTTCATAGTATGAGATGGACAATGGTGATGAATGACAAAAATCATGGGAGTTGTTTCTAAGTCTTTGAAATAGAGTAGTTGATAATTTTCATTCTCTTTAACTTGATTCTTTTTATTTATCTCAAGGGAAACAAATGTGTTGGAAGAAAGGTTGGATATTGTTCATTCCAAGTAAGTGATGTTTGCATGTGTTTGGCCTAGCCTATATAATGAAGTGCTAGGGTATTATATGTTTATGATAATTATTCTATTTCTGATGCCTACAAACTATTGAACGATGATATTTTTACTACTTACTATTTATTGTTAAATTTGAGAAGTTGAATTGTTGATCGAAGATATAATTATTGCTTGTTGTTTATTGTTATGTTTGAGACATTGAACTATTGATCGAGGATATGTTTATTATTTATGTTTGAGATGTGAATTGAGGATATGTTTACTGCTTGTTGTCTATTATTTATATTTGAGGCGTTGATCGAGGATATGCTTAATGTTATTATGTATTACATTTTACATGTAAGATCATGTGTATGTCTCATTCATTATGAAAACATTTTTCATTAAGAATGATTGTAAGACTAAAAGATAGACTGAATAAATGTAAATAGTGAAGTTTGTTGTCCAGCATGAGGTTGACCTAGACTGAATTACCCACAACAACTAAACTGTTAAGTGAAAGAAAATGAAAAGAACGATGACTGAAAAAGACACTGTTTTTACAAACTGCATCTCTTTTTTTATGTCATATATGCATCTTTTACTGAGTGTTAGACTCAAAGATGAACTTTATGATGTAGGTGAGGATACTCTTGATGAGACTTATATCGAGGAAATTGATGGAAAATTTTCATGGGCAAGGCTATGACGTTGCTGGAGCGTGGTTGACTTGTAGATGAAGATTTGAGAAAAGTAAAATGAAAAAGAAAGACCTTTTAAATATTTGGATTTAAGTCAAAATATTTTATGAATATTTATTTTTTTTATTCTAGGTTCTACTTTGTTTTGATTTTAAATGAGATTTCTTTTAAAATTGTTGTTGTATTGTTTTAAAGACACGATTTAAATAGATTTTTTTTTAAAAAAAATGTAAGAAAAAAGATGTACGTTACAAGGCACTACAAGATTTTCTTGAATACGAAAGCATTGACATGGCCCAAGATATGGACGATTACCGTGAGGGGTAGTGCCTCTCGGCGCCAATTGTTGTGAACTACAATTGCATAATTGGTTTCAATATCCATAATTGAACTTGAACATAACTAATAGAAATAAGAAAAAAATTTGCAAGTTCTAGAAATTTCTCTAATGCTATAAGAAGTTTGAGAAGAGAAAGTAGCTTAAGGCATATATTTTATTGATGCTCAAGTAGTATTCATAGTTACTTCAGTTACCTTATTTAAATAAAGTAACTAATGGAATTAGAAAACTAGACTAATTAGGATTAAAAAATAATAATAACAAGAAAACTAACGGAATTTGTAAAAAAAAATACAAATTAGTTATACTACTAGTAATTGAGAAAGCATAAAACAGTAATATGGTTGTTTATTATAAGATTGATTTTTTGCCTATTAAATTAGAACTGAAATGAATAAGTTGTGTGACTATTGTAGATGTTACATTTTAGTGATTCTTAGAGGTAAAGTAGAGCTGTGAATCACCTATTCTAGGGTGTTTGAACCAAAGGATCCCCTTCATTTGTTCAAATATTTTCGCCTTACATTGCTCGAACGCCATTGATGGCTATTGCTATGATTACAAACAAGATGTACAATCATTTCATGTTGGCCAAAAAAAATTTAGCTGCTCAATCTAATGAACTCAATGGCATACAATCTTGCATTGCTTTAATAGGTGGAAACTCTCTTGTGCTTATGTCTGTGTTCTTCAACGTATTGATTCTTTGTGTTCCATCCCCTACTAGAAAGTTCTATCTAGATCTGAATCCCAAATTCTATCATAATTAGGAAAAACAATCGAATAAGAAAACAATTTCCAAAAGTTTTTGGAAGACATTTAAAATTTGATTATTGAATAGTAGATTAGATATTTTTCTCTAGTGGATTCTTGTGATTTGTCTATCAAATCGTTATCTTATTATTTAAGAGTGGTGAACTTGAGTGTGATGATTTAGTGAGAACTCTGTCAAACCTTCTAAGATTAGGTAGAGTGTGAGTTTCCATATTTCATTATTATTCTTGTTTTGTTCTTTTAATTTCATTATTTTGTTGTTTCTTCATATTGGATATGTGGAGTTGATTTTTTTGGCTTCAAAATAATTCTAATTGTTGTAAAGAAGCCTCCTTGATTTTCAAGATCAAGAATTTGGTTTGAGTGCTCTAAAATTCTCCCAAAAAAAGTGTGAAATGCTGGTCGGTGGATGCAGGGTGTTTTCATATGGTCAACCGCTTCTTCGACAGAGTCGACGTTCACGTTTATTGGTTGTTGACAATTTCATAATCGGTTGACCACAAGCTTCCAAAATTGTTAGCGCGTCATATTACATATTATGGTTACCATTATTTGATTATGTTATTGAACTTAGAGTATATAAGATAATATGAATCCAATTTAAAATTTTATCCTATATTAATTTTTTTCAATATAATTCTTAAATTAATATAACTATTGAAAGACAGTAATTAACCTAAGAGGGGGGTGAATTAGGTTTTTAAACTTTTTCGTGCGATTATGAATTTCTCTAACCGTAAATAAATTATCACAATTATAATCTTATCTAGCACAATAATTATAAGCTATAAGAGAAGGGTTAGAGAATACAAAACCGAGTTGTTAATGTGGTTTGGCAAAGCACGCCTACATCCACACTTCAAGGTTCTCCCTTGAAGATGTATTCACTTCAACCGCTATGGGTTACACTTGATTGAAGTTCACAGGTGTCAATCGTACCATTACAATCAACCAATTCTTAGGGAGTTCCCCTTTTTGCTCGAGTACAATTTTCTCATAAATAAAGCTCTCACGCTTTTACAAACAACCTCACAAACAAAGGATCTTACTAGGCTTATGTGGAGGTTGTGTTTTGAACAACAATTGTAAGCTAAAATCCATGTCGGAATTTTGGCAGAGTTATGGCGCTTTTTCACTTGATACACCCATCCTCGAAGTGCCTTCTATTTATAATTTCTCTGCTTTTCGGTTGAACTAAACTTTCCGATTCGACCTCATCTAACTATTGAAAACTAGCTGTTAGACAATTTTGTGCTTTTTAGGTTGCTAGGCTCGACCTAGGGCTTGACCTCAACTCGACCAGAAAATCACCAAATCTTATATTCGAAAATGGTGCATTTTTTGTCACAGATGTAACGACCCAGTTTTTCATAAATCCTTTAAAACGCGTGAAAATTTGAAATTTTGCTGAAACCATTTAAATCTTTTCTCTTTTAAAACAAATATCAGAGTGCGACGCTAAACCGGATCGCTATTAACCCTTATTTAAACTCGTTATGAAAACCAAATAATAAAATGCTGAAGTGTTATGAAATCATTTATTTAAAATATTGCGGAAGCGTAAATAATTTATAAAATCTTTTGTTTTGCTTTACTGACACTAAACAATTAAATATACTTTAATTACAAACCATTCTCTCTGTTACTCACTTAGCTTGGCCAACCACAAGCTCCTTCACATGCAAATCCTCATCCCTACTTTAATATATGATTATCATCTTTCGTATTGACTCCAAATTTTGTGCATTTGATTTACGCATACAAGTACCTATACCTACACCACAAGTAACTGTAAGCTTGAGTGCCTAGTAACGAAAAAGGGTTAATGCAATATGATATGCCTCTCTTTAGTCCTTTTTGGAATGGGGACCACGCAAACCAATCCTTTCATTAAGCCATTTACCCGTTTATTACTTTATTTTAATCCGTTTGTTTTCTACTTGTACTTCGAGCGGGAGATTGGAAGATTTCCTCTGGAATGGAATAGTGATCGAATCTAACCTTTTACTTGCAATTAAAACTCTCGTACCTTACAAGGAAGGGGCTCCGGCTAGTTGCAGACTAGACCCGCTCCCCATCCGCCTCCCAACTCCCATTTTTATGGTTTTCTTTTCCAGTTCTTGTGGTGGGCTAAGCTACCGGTACCACAGAAACCTTTATTACCTTAATGTTTTTACCCATTTTCGTCATTTATCCTCACTCATGCATGTACGTGCACCGCCACCGATGTGGCATTCCTTATTAGTTCCTATTAACATGATGTTTGACCATACATTTTTATCCAAACATGATGCATGATGCTTTATAACGTAACATTAACAAAAATTGAAGTGCGTATTGAAATAAAAGTAATTGTAATTGAAATCGCGAATATAATGAATAACAATAATTGAAAGTGCATATAAGGAAAGTAAAGCGTATAATAGAAGAAAATAACTGTGCACCACAGAAAACAAGCACGATATCGAATTCAAACAGCGAAAGAACAATAACTAAACATGCTCGTTAACCTAAATAAAACTAAACATGATTAGTCACTTAGTAAGATTAATCTAAGCATGTTTACAATGAGTAGGTGAAATGGAAGCATGCTTTAGACAATGAATAACAGAAACATGCTTGTAAGTTGGTAATTTCTTATTCTAATTGATTACACGCTCAATGTCTAAATAATTATTTATTTGAATTAGTTAACATGCTTGAGTCTCACTGCTCAAACATGTTATTTATTAGTCGATTTATATGCTCCTAGAGATATTAACATAATTTAATTTGCATGCTACTATTATTATCTAAGTTCCTTGACATGCTTGAGAACGATTAATAATTGTTAGTTTAGTTATCTAACATGCTCAAGACTATAAATGATTATCCTAATCAATTTACATGCTCAAGAAAGTATTATAATTAAACATGCATTTATTATGATTCACTGAACTTGCTTTTAATAGTTTAATGGATTAAACATGCATAGCTAATTTATTAAATGTGCTTTAAATATTTTAATGGACATGCTATTTCGTTAGTTAATTAAACTATTACCATTTACATGCTTTTATGACCTTAGATGATTAAACATGCTTTTGTGGTTAATTGACTAAGCATGCTAATCTTAGTTAATTAACATGCCAATAAGTTATTATTCGAATTATTTACATGCTCAAGTTTAGTTAAATTACTAGTTGATTACTTTAGTTAATTACATGTTCACATCTAGTTAATTATTCTAGTTAACTCTAGTTAAGTTAATGATTGACATGCACCAAGAAACGATAAATTCAATTAAGTCAATTAATCATGCTCAACTAATTAATTTACATGCTCAAGTATTAGTTACTAATTAAACAATTAGTGAACATGTTCAGATTAGTTATTTAACGGTTAATTAAACTAATTAACATGTTAAATTCCTAATTAAATTAATTACGCTAGTTAATTAGCATGCTCAAGTCTAATTAAATTGTTTACATACTTAGATTAACTAATTGGGTTAACATGCTCAATTGACTAACAATTAACTAAATTGATTAGCAAATAAACATGCTAGATTAATGAAGTAATAACAACACAACAATAATGAAAGAAATAATCGCATTATAGTTAATAGCTACCAGCAAGTAACATTCAGTAACAAAATAGAACCCTTAGCTTATTCCTCTAACTTATTTCTAAACTTTACACATCCATTTGTCATTTACACTTTCAACATTTAGCACCACAATCAAAGTAAAGCATTTATAACAAAGCTAATAACAAAGAACAGAGAAAATAACAAAGGAAATGACAAGGAAATCCACGGACTACCAACAGGGAAACATTATAGGGCAACAATAATCTACAAAACTAACAAGGAAATGTCATAGAGTCTATCTAACAGCAAGGAAGACGACCACAACCAAGAAATCAATAGGAATGCATTTAAAAACAGAACAAGTCAAGAAAATATCATATAACTATCAATAATCTACAACTTGTTAACATATCTACGCTATCAACATAAAGGAACACACTCACGCACACTACTTGCGGTGTAGGGCCTCCATAGGCCAAGACACCCCTATTTCCTTACCGAAATTCTTTAGTGCGCGCTAGCACTCAATTGCTATCCTCTTTTCTTTCTGATACCTTCACAATTAAAACATATACCATTAATATCCATTTCCCCATTAACTGTCTACAAGGATTAAAAATGCTTACAAGCTTCAACATCTACAATTTAACAACGTCATCTATATCTATTTTCTTTATTTCTTATTCATGTGCTTAATAGAATTTTATAGCCCAATTACATTCCACTTAGCCAAATATCAGAATAGGAAACAACTCTCATCAATAACCCACAACACAACCTAGAGCAATGTAAGTTCTCAACCCAACAACCACATAGACAATCCAGAATACCCACTTAACATGCTTTAGACCCGTAACCACACAATATATTCCAGACAATGGTAGTTAATCCAATTACAGAACATAACACGAAACACTCCAACACAAAGTCACACTGCAACACCCCGACATTTTATTGGAATTTAATAAATATAATTGGAGTATAAAATTGAGAATTTTGAATTAAGTTGGATAATTATCGGGGTGTTACCAATGACACAATCGTTAGGTTATAATTTAAGAGAATTTATTGGAGAATTAATCGATGGAAATCAATTTAGGAAATGGAAACGAGAAATTTAAATTAGATCTCTAATAATTTTTAAACGATATTTGGAATAAGTCAGAAGTTAGAAATTGGGTTGGTTAGTATTCGATGTGAATATTTAACACTTAAGTATATTTTAATATAAATTAATTTTGATTAAAAGGGAGGAATTAAAAGAGAAATTAAGAAATGGAGAGGAGTGGAAGCTGAACCGGTTCAGCCAAACCGGTTTGGTTCAGCAAAACTGGCCCAAGAGGTAATTTATAAAGAAGAAGAAAATTAGGTTAAAGGGGATGTTTTGTTTTGCTGAAGAAATAGAGAGAGAGAGAGAAAGAGAGAGAGGCAACGTGGGTGAGAATAGATCGGGAGATGAGCGATGAACGCGATCGGGCTCGAGCTCGGGTGCGTTTCGATCATGCGAACAGCGAGCGCGGCTAGGGCTCAGGCCGTTGAAGATGCGTTGGCTTCGCGGGTTGGAGCTCGAGTCGTCGACTTTGGGCGTTACTGAAGGCGGACTCCAACGTTCTGTTGTTCCTGGTGGCCGGCGATGGCGGCGAATGGCTATGGCTCGACGACCTGGCGGTGAGCAACAGAGGAGGGTCGGCGAAGGTGAGCTGCGGGTTTCGACTAGGTTGGATTGCTAGAGCTCGGGTTGCTGTTCTCAGATTTCTTTGGGTAACGGAATCCTTCTCTAATTGTTATTAATCTGCTATTACACTGAGATGGATATTCTGGATGGATTTTGGATGATTACAATCTGCCTTTGACTAATGCCCAGTTGATGTTTGATTTGGTTACTGTTGTTTTGGATTTATGCTTGCTGTGAGGAGTTTATGCCTTGTTGGATTAATTTGCTGGATATACGCCCTGCTAGATATTATGATTATGCAGAAATTGTTCTAAGTTGTTTGGTATTCCAATTGTTAAATAAGAATGGATGAGAATGGGTTGATGCTGCTGTTGTGTGGATTTATGTTGACTATGTACGATGGTTGATGATATAGCAGTTGAGATAGAGTGTTGTGATCTTGTGTTTTAATCTGCAAGTGCAGTTGTACACTAGAAAAACGGTTGTTATGTATAAGATTATTTTGGTTGAATGTTGGATCACCTGTTGGAAGCAATAATGTGCTAGTGTTGAAAATGGATATTGATTACTCAATGTTAATAGGTTGCTTAGTAATTGGAAGCTCATCTGTTAGTTGGAATTTAATTAGCGATTTTGTTGGTTTTCGAAATTGTATAGAGCTAACTGTTGCTGTATGTAATATCCTTGCTTTGTTGGTTTGGCTATTACAATAATTGGTGAAGCATGTTGTTGACATGCACGATAGGACGGATTATCAGTTGCGCTATTATTTGGATAAAAGGATAAATAAATGATAAACTTTTGTTGGCTTGAATTCGACGTATGTTGAGTTTGGGTTACAAAACTAAGGAACGTGTAGGGATTAAGTATAGGGAAGAGACGTTGTAATTATAAGTTGATTTTTTGATTAGATTAGTAATAAATGTTATTAATTTGGGAAGGTGTTGAAGAGAAGAAGAAGAACAACGAATAAGTGTTATTGCGCATCAAAGGCTCGAGGTAAGGAAAATGGGGTGTTTTGGCTATTGAGGCCCTACACCACAAGTACGGATGTGTGAGTTTTCGTTAGCTTCCTAAATGTTTGTTGTAGATAACGTTAGCTGATTTTAGATGATTTCTTATTGTGTTTCCTTGCTGATTTCCCTTGCTTGAGACATTCTCTGTGTTGATAATGTAGTTTCCTTTATTATGGTTCTGTTATTGAGCTTTGTTGTTGTGTGGTTCGTTCTGGCATTTCTGTTATAGTGAAACCTGTTTATCAATGTCTTGAATGGATAGACAAGTGATGAATGAAATTAGGACTTAACAAGTATGAATGAATAAGACCCATGTTGAAGATGACTATGTTCCCATAGCGTTTACTTGCCGATAATAGTTACTTGTGCTATATTTTCCCTTCATAACACTTGTGTTACTCTACTGTTGGTTATGTTCCTCAGTATTTAATCTCTCTATGATATGCATAAGCCATCAATTTTTTCATTGTATATTTTGTTGTTCTGTTATTTCACGTATTGCTCTGCAAATCTATGTCACATGTTAGCTAAACCCCATGCTAAGAAACTAAATTAACTAGTACTTTAACTTAACTGAGATATCTAATTAGAATCATAATTGTAATTAATTAACCCTTGAGCATGTTTGACTTGCTAGTAAGTATGCAAATTATTAGAATAGTCAACCGATTGAGCGTGTTAATTAGAATAATTAATTAGTCTTGAACATGTTTAATTAGTTGTTAATAATAGTCAATTGAGCATGTTAATGACCTAGTATACTTAATTGAAGTAAGTGATTGAGCATGTTAAATAATTAGAGTAATGAACTAAACCTGAGCATGTATAAGTAACTAGCTTTATTAAGTCATTAATTAACTCATGTTAATTATGTGTATGTTGATTTGTAGTTCAAGCATGCAATTATCTAAATATGTTAATCCTTCTGTTGTTTAAATCAAATAGTGGTATTTTAATCCGCCAAGGTAATTAGTTAATTTGAGCATGTTAGACAACTAGACTAACGTTTATTAATCGTATTCAAGTATGTTAAAGAACTTAGATAATTATAGTAGCACGTTAAAGAACTAGCGAACATAATTAAAGCAATCAAGCTTGAGCATATAAATCACCTAGGGTAACTAAGTAGAATAATCACATTGAATAATAAATATAGGGAACATGAAAATGGACTAGGATAATATACATATTAATCAATAGTATGTTTTCGATTCTTTTTGGAATGATATTGTTCTATTAATTCGAGCATGTTTTCCTTGTTTCAATTCATTGTACTTATTCTCTGTGGTGTGTAGTTATTTCCTTCTCTTATATGCTTTGTTTTCCTTATATGTGCTTCCAATTACTTTAAATGTGCACCTCAATTATTATGAATGTTGTATTGTGAAGCATCATGCATCATGCTAGGTTGAGAATGTATATACATGCATCATGTTAATAGAAAGAATAAGACGCATGCATGAGTGAGGAAAATGTAAGAATGGATGGTAGAGTAATAGGACGATGGGTCTGGTCTGGCAGAAAGGTGCTGCCCACAGGAGACTAGTGACTAGCCTGGCAGTAGTATGCCCAAAGGAGGTTAGTTGTAGTCTGGCAGAAAGGTGCCCACAAGAGACTAGTGCCTAGCCTGGCAGCAGTATGCCCAAAGGAGGTTAGTTGTAGTCTGGCAGAAAGGTGCCCACAGGAGACTAGTGACTAGCCTGACAGCAGTATGTCCAAAGGAGGTTAGTTGTAGCCTGGCAGAAAGGTGCCCACAGGAGGCTAGCCCAACGAGAGAACGAACGACTAATAGGAAATAGTAATAACGAAATGAATGGCTTAATGTAATGGATTAAAGAGAGACATTTCATAATTTCATTTCCCTTTTTTCTTACTGAGCTATTTGGCTCACGTATTACTTGTGGTGTTTGTACAATGACGAACAGATAATAATAGACTTATATACAAGAATGATGAACAAATAACAAGCAGAGGTGAAAGATTTGCATGGGCGAGATCGGGGCTGGCCATGATAAGGGTAAAACGAGAAACAATTGTAATCACATTAAGCTTTATTATATTGTACGTAATTGTTTAGTTTATTCTTTAAATGATTTCAATACGCTTCTGCAAGATTTTAAACAAACAGTTTTATTTTATTACTTAAGCTTCCGCATCTTGTGATTGGTTTTCCCAAAAGAATTTAAAGGAAGAGTCGGTAGCGATCCAGTTAGACGCACTCTGATATATTTTATTTTAAAAGAAAAGAAATTTCAAATTTTTGGGTAATTTAATGATTTACGAAAATTCGGGTCGTTACAGTTTAAGTATAAGAGGTTAGCTCCCGCCCAGTAGATATTGTCCGCTTTGGGCCTCGGCCTTCACGGGTTTGCTTTGGCATGGCTTACCCACCCAAAACGCGTCTACTGGAGAAGGCGAGCTGCACACTTATATTCTGCTCTCTTCCCCTTCCCCAAGTCGATGTGAGATTGCATACCCTTCTAGATGGGATGTCATAATCACCCCCCTTTTGAGGGCCCACGTCCTCGTGGCCACAACGAGCTGGGTCTAGCTCTGATACCATAAGTATAAGAGGTCAGCTCCCACCCAGTAGATATTGTCCGCTTTGGGCCTCGGCTCGCATGAGTTTGTTCCTGGCAGTGGCTTACCCACCCCAAAACGCGTCTACTGGGGTAGGAGAGCTACCCACTTATATTCTACTTTCTTTACTTCCTCCAAGTCGATGTGGGATTGCACACCCTTTCTTCTGGGGTGTCACACACACTTCACCTCATAGCAACATAACAGGTTGAACACATTGTTTAGTAACAAAAACTGACCCAACATGAGGCAACCAAGGAAATTCATAAGCAACTTCAACGACAGAACCCAACAGAGGCGTTATTCATCCATATTATCCAGAAAATCAAAGCCTAAGTCTTAACAGAATCATACATCCATAAACAGAATCCAAACTGAAACAACAGAGAAAAACGGTAATGAACCATACCAGAAGAAAGGGAAGTTCTTGGCTCAACCCAGAGAGAGCTCCCAACTCTGCACACCCGAGGGACTACCCTGCCAGAACCCCCTCTCCCTCACCTTTCTTCTGTCTTCTTCCTCTTCATCTGCCATATTAATTCCTCAGAAGAAGCTCCATGTCCTGCCCAAGCCATACCCTGCATCGCCATGCTACAACATTCCTTGCACGACCCGCTGTCGGTCTCCAGCAGAGCAAGAACCAGAAGAAGAGAAAACCGGTTATGCATTGAAGAACCGACAGGCTGGACCATGGCCTTCGTCCGGTCCAGCATGAACCACCACCCAGCCCCAACGACACGAGGCCGGAATCATATCCTCGTAGATGCCAGTCATCACTATTACCATCGCCATTCCATCACCGTCGCTGTGCATCGCTAGTCGCCTGACACCGCACCAACAAAGCAACAACACATGTGTCGTTGCCTCGACCGGACCCGTGAGCTAAAAACCAGAAATCGCCAACGTCATCAGCTCGCCATTCGCCGGACGACGTCTCCCAAGCCTTCGTATTCCACCCTCGGCGTCGTCTCTCCCTTCTTTGTCACTAGCTCATTCTCCCGATTGCTTCTCCCTCTCTTGACTCCCAGCTCTCTCTCTTTCCCTCTCGTTCTGTTCTCTCTTTTCTCTCCATCTCATTTCGTCTGGCCGAAGGCCATTTGAGGAAATAAGGAAAAGTTAAACCAGTTCTTCAACTAAACCAGTTCAATTATTTAACAATAATCCCCACTTATGCATATTAATCTCATTCTTAATTAAATGTCAATGTTTAAGTCTTAATGTAATTATGATACTACACTTTGATTAATTTCTTCAATTAATATAATAAATCCCTAATTATTTCACTCCTTCAATTAATCCAATAATTAAAATTATTTAATCCATCCCTAATAATTTTGCTCACATTTTAATCCCAAAAATTTCAATTATTTTCTTTACTCTAATTTTTAACAAAGTCGAGCCATGTCATAATCTTTCGAACCAACTAGAACCAAACTAGTTTGATCCATTATTTTCCAATAAATTTCTTAAGTTATAATCTACGAATACGTATTGGTAATACCCCAATAATTGTGCAACTTAAAAAGTCAGGGTGTTACAGCAGGCTTCGACCTGGCCTCGACCGCAAAATCCCCAAATCTTACATATTCAAAATGTTGTGCATTTTCGGTCACCAGTCTCTACCGGGTCCTTGATCACATCTCATTTGCAAAATGTCCAAATATTACATATTCAAAACTTTAGACATTTCGGTCTAGTTACTCATTCGCTGATTCGAGCGCGTTACGACCGAAAAACCACAGACTGCTGTGGTTGAGAGATTTGGAAGCATCATCACGTCCTCGCTTTGTCCAAAAATGCTGAAGGCTGATCTGCTTGCAGTTTTGGTCGACTTCCTCTTGACCGCACTCCGACCACGTTGCGACCAGAAGACCAAAACCCAGCTTTGGTCGCTTCTCTCTCGTCCGCAGTTCGACCTCAACAACCCAATATTATTTTTCTTTAATTTCTAAGTCCCATAATGATGTGAAAACACTACATGGACTTAGATAAACTTGTTAGCCCATTAATAATACTCGTTTTGAGGGTATTTCTAATAAATCAAAATATTTGTGTATAATGTAGATTCAACAAATAAACAACTTATTAACTCCATTAGTATTAATCATCATCAAAATATAAATACGCCTAACACCCTTAGGCTAATAACTATTTCTTGAACCAAAAAAATCAACAACTTCAGAAAAAAAAAAATGAGAAACTTATCAATTAAAATTTCAAGTGAAAGTCAATCCTTTTGTTTCAATTAAGAATTAAAAATTTATTACAACCTCATTAAAAATTTTAAACATGAATATAGAAATCGTTAAATGTTATAAATAATATCAGTCTGAAATTTAGTAATATGAAAGTTTTAACTGACAAATTGTTTTAATTATGAAAAGCAGTTAATTTAAATGGCTAAATAATTTACTTAATTATAAATATTGATAAATATTTAATTTTAATAATCTAGTTTAATTACTTCATTCTCATTTACTTCGGATGTATACTTGCCTGTAATAAGAAGATTTAGTTTGCAATACTTTTTCCTCTATTATAAATTTACTTACCTTACAAAATAATAATTAGTTATACATCTCATTAAAAAAAAGAAAATTAACAAATCAACCATTGTACTTTGTGATCAATGACAAGTCAATTACTAAAGTATTTTCGCTAACAAGTAAGCCACTTAACAATGAGAAATAGATGCCGCAAACATTGTTGTCACGTTTGTCGTCAAATATTTTAATTTTCGTTCCGCAGTGGAACACTACACGTTCCTTCTTGGAAAGTCAATGCTAAATATGAAAATGTTTGTTTGTTGTTCCTCCGCAGAATGTCCTACGTTCCCCCTAGAACGTCCTATGTTCCCCTTGGAACGTCCTTGTCTGTCATTCTCCCTTGCGAAACATCATACTTTCCACCATGGAACGTTAATTTTCCTCTACGGAATGACAACTTTATACCGTGGAACGTCATGCATCCTCTGCCTTATGGAACACTAGAGCTTTTTGAGAGCTGAAGTGTACCACATCAAGGTGAAGTTGAAGAGTTAGTAATTATTGAACACCAATCGCATTTGAGAGTGTTTAGGAATTTGTTAACTGCCCATTTGAAGGGGAGCCCATGTCCAGAGTTTTGGCACAAGATGTACATGCAATTGGAGACAAAGCTGCTATAGTGGTGCATTCTATCTCGATAACTATGGACGAGGAGGAGCTCTGTTCATTATGTAAATCCAATGATGAAGACATGGACATGGGCAAGAGTACGCCTTGACGACCACCAAAAGCAGAATGCACATTGCAAGCAAAATGCACATTTGCTAGTTTGTGTCTTGGTAAGAAATATAGTTCATTGAATCAAATTAGAGAAGAAATCATTGATCCTGCATTGAAGAATGGGTACAAGATAAAATTCACCCACAATGACTCTCATTGGTTAAGGGTTACCTGCCAGGAAGGATGCACGTGGCAGATACATGCATAAAAAATGCAAGGTGAAATGACGTTTCAAATAAAGAGATATAACGACGTTCACACTTGCTCAAGAAAGATGGAGAGATGCAATGTCTCTGCTAAATGGGTGGCAACGCATTACTTAGACAAATATAGAAGTCATACCCATTGGGACATTCCTTCCATAATTGAGACAGTTGGGAAGAAATTTAAGATGAACATTACACCCAGACTTATTAGAAGGGCAAGAAATGCAGCAAGAAAACTGAATGAAGGAGATGACAATGAGTAATACAAGCTCATATGGTCGTATACAAGGAGATTCAGAGGTTTAATCTTGAAAGCTCGTTGTGTGTTCAGTTAGAGATGAGTACATTTAAAAGGATGTATATGTGTTTGGCTGCAAGTAAGGTGGGGCTGTTGAATTGTGGTAGACCGATTATTTGTTTGGATGGTTGCCACTTGAAGGGATTGACTCTAAACCACAT